>PVHY01013472.1:0-41266 GCA_004024945.1 Uropsilus gracilis | reverse complement strand
CTCATCAATTAAAAATGACAAATTGGACGACTTCATAACAACATGGATGCATTTAGAAGAAATCATATTAGCAGAAACAAGCCATAAAGAAAAAGGCAGAAACCAAATGGTTTCACTAATGTATGGGATATAGTGAAAAAAAAAAAGAAAATAAATAAATAAAAGCCTTGAGGAAAGTCAAAACAAGCTAAGCACCAAATTGAAATGCACAACTATGAACAGGAGGGAAAGGGGGGGAAAGGAGGGGGGGGCAAACCCTTGAGATTACAAAGTTGTGAAATTTATATATAAATAAAAATATATATTTTTTAAAAAAATTAAATTTAAAAAAGAAAGAAAGAAAGAAAGAAGTTGCTGACATTAAATTGCAGTGAGTATGCTGTCTTTTTTGATCTATAGTAACAATAGCTTCTAGTAACTGAGAAGCTGTTTTCTGCCAGGCATCCTGTAAGCTTTTACAAGTAATTTCTCACTGAGTCTTCAAAGTAACCATACAAAATAAGTACTGTTTTATTACATATTGAGAAAACTCAAATTTCCAAGGGTCACATTACTTTTCCAAAGAGTTTCAGCCTGCACTAGGACTCAGGTTTGTCTTCTCCAAGATCTGTCCTCTTCATGATTATAACAGTTGCTTCTGCTTTATTGTCTGTGCCAAGCAAATATTCCAATAATCAATAACAAAGTATTAAACACAGGATCCTAAAAGCCTTCCCAAGTTTTAGAAGTGTTTAGGATACACTCAAGTATAGAATGTAACTCAAGATTATTATTCTCCAAGCTACCAAATCTAGGTCTAGGGTAACCAATATCAATCTATCTTTGCTTTATGGAAGAATCGAAGCAAGGGTCTTTATAGCCTATAAATCCAAATGGTGTTTGTCTTATAAAAGCCCAAAAGATTATATGGGAAAGTACCCAAGTTTTACAACCCACATCAGATAAATACAAGATTTCAAATTTCTCAACAGGGAAGAAAAAACAACAAAACACAAGTTGACAGGTGAGAATCAGGAGCAAGGTATGTGAGGGAATCTCCAAACTCAGATGTCTTAACAGTGACTATAAAGATTCAGCAATCATTGAGGCAGAAAGGTAGGCAAGGAGACCCTTTTTGAAATCCTGATGGATAGCTGAGGATGCAGTTTCTAAAATGCAATCTTCACAGGAATCAATAAAATAGACCTACAACAAAATTAAATAGAGACCATTTGCAGTGAGGAAAATCAAACTCTTAGCCTTGGGCTCAGTGAAGGTTCTACTACTACCAGGGTGACAACTGTACATAAATCCACAAAGAATAAAGATACAGTAAGTGATGAAAAGAAACTATTAAAAAAGAAATTAAGGATAATACATTTTTAACAAAAATATGGGGGCTTGGACAGTATATTACAAATGGATGCAGACTTTGAGGCCAAACACACTCAATAGCTCATTCCACTCTTCCAGTTAATAGCAATAATTACAATTACTACTATTACTAATAATTACAATTACAATATTGTTACCATTACTAATAATTACAATCATTACTATTGCTAGCATATATTAATTGATTAGTATTGTCATCAACTGTAATATTTGACCTATGTTCTCAGAAAGGTCATATAGGTAGTGAGTGATTTTGATCTAAGTCTATCTGACTTTCAAATCTATTCTTTACACTGGAAGCACCTACTGCCAGATGCCTGAGATGTGCATTTCCTGAGAGATTTATTTCCTTCCCCTCTATATTTCCTATGCAACCTTTATTCTCATCCTGTACACTTCCGAGATAAAAAAAATTGGGGGAATTTCCATAAATCCTCAACTTCTTCAACTTCAAAGTATGGATAAAAGTAATTGTTTCATTGGTGCATTGAGAGAATTACATGAAAGTATGATCCACAATAGGGTATATCTCATGGGACCATTTTAGTGTTACTGCCTGTTGTATGTAACTGCACTGTGCATTGCATTGTGCAATCTTCATATCAGTAGTGATATGAAACTCAAGAATTATAATGCTCAGCACTTATCTTTAAAATGCTTCCCATCTTTTTTACATTATCCATAGTAGAAATATTCTAACATGACTAGCCAAAGCTTAACACCCACATTAGCAAAAATTCTGGGCTAGCTGATCAGATAACATATTAATTTGATCCAATGTGGCATTTATTTTGTTCTTGGATCTTTACTTGGATAATGCTCACCATTGCTACCTACCACTAAAGTAAGAGATCTTTATAATTTGCCCTAAGACTTAGTCTTGATCAATGGAAATGCATCCAACTTCCTGTCACCACTATAAACTCTGCCAGGCAAAACAGATCTTGCTTGTACATTGAAGTGATTATTACAGAAGTTTCTAAATGCAGTGTCTCCATTCTTGTAAAGAAAGAGTTACAACCTATTTATTACCAATAATGGTTGAAATACCAGCATCATCAAATGCTTTCTTCATACATTTGGAATGTGGTTATAACAATTAAAATATTACCATTCTGCTCACTGAGGGTCATCCAATATAAATGTCAGGACAAAAAAAATTAGATTGAGAATTACTGATCTTTTGATCACTGGCTTTCGAGAAAGAAATGGGAGGGATTTTATCCTGAACCAGGAGATACATAATATCATTGTGCAATCTTCTAATACATTAACTCAAATTACCACAATTTGGTTAACTGCATATATGGACTACCTATTCTATTTTAAATTTTATTCTCTCACTATCTTTCCTCTTATATGCACTGTGCTTCTGAGTTTTCTTCTCCAATTCCCAGATGATTTATTATATCCAGGTCACATGTAATCACATGCAGTTACTGTTTCCAGTATTCTAAAACCATGACACTTTTTAGTTCTTATTAAAAAATATCATTTCTGAAATACAAATCTCCATCCACCCAAATATGTATTATGTAGCATTTTTCAGTTCCTCCACTAAGAATTTATAAAGTAAAAAAAAAAATTGATGAAATGAACCCTGCCTTTTGAGAGTTTATAATCCAGTCTTGGAAGTAAGACATCTTCAGAAATATCAAAAAACTATGTACCATAGGAAAAGGTAATAAAGCTCAGGGGTTAAACCTTTCAGTTCTGGATTCAGATAGCTTAGAGGTAGATCTGGCTCTGGAAGTGTTACTGAGAGAGAGGGTGGTGACAGCTGCCACTGTACTAGGGAGTGTTGCATTGAAATGGCAGTGGGTGGGAGGGCTGGGGGGACAGGGTCAAGGTTTGAGTTTTGTGAGCACAGGGGTGAGTATGGTGGATGACAAAGGGGAACACATACATGTGTTGCCAAGTTCCAAGCAGGAAGGAACTCATTACCGTTGAGGTTCTCAACAAAGACCTTGTGGAGAGTGAGGCATCCCAGCATGGTCTGGAAAATGAGTAATTGTGGATATATGGAGGAAGAACAAAAAAATGAGGAGGCATTGCAGGCAAAAGAAGTATCACAAATAAAAGCAACATAGTATGAATGGAAAATGTATGTTCTGGAAGTATGACTAACTCCATCCCACTGAACACAGAGAAGTCAGAATGGAAAGGAGGTGCAGGTCACATTGTGGAGAATCTTAAACATCAAACAAGCTAAGGGATTTCAACTTTAATTAGCATGGACATTCATAAGCAGCCCAGGAATGCTTCTAGAGGGAAAGTAATTTTTGTGAGTAAGGCATAGGTCCCAGCACAGGTGATAGTTTAATAAATTTCTATTACTATTATCACAGGAAAATCAATAACTCTACATTGTATTCCACACTGGAATCACGCCCACTACCTGTCAACAGACCAAAGAGAAATGACTCCTGGCAAGGAGAAATGTAAGTTGAGGGAAAATGTGTTTATTGATGCTTAGTTTACTTTATTGCTGCTTCAAGGGCTTGGCAAAAAAGGCAAGCTTAGAGGAAAATTGCAAGGGAGGTAACATGCCTCAGATGATTGGAAGGAAATACAGAAATATTTTGTTCTCTCAAATTAGCAAGAAACAAAATTGAATTATTATTGAGGTGGGCCCTTCAAGGATTTAGAAAATGAAAGGGATTCATGAAATCAACTTAGAGGTCACCAAATCAGGGTTCCCCCATAAGGAATTACACACTTTTTCACATGGCAGCTAACTAAATAAAAATCCTTTCAGGACAAAATTCAAAGAAATCTGAAGATACATAAAGTTCTACAAATACATATGACTCTCTATTTTTTATTAATTAATTTTCTTTTTTTCTTTTTGTATTGATTACACAGACACACAAATTACCATAAATGGCATGAGTAGCTGGGCATGGTGGTGGGCACCTGTAATCCCAGCCAAGACCAGGGATCACTTGAGTCGCAGGTTCAAGACCATCCCAGGCAACATAGCAAGGCCTAGTCTCTAAAAAAAATGGAATGAGCTTGTCTTTTCTGATTATTGAATAATATTCCGTTGTGTACATATACCACAACTTTTTATCCATTTGTCTATTTCAGGGTATTTGAGTTGTTTTCCATATCCTGGTTGTTGTAACTAGTGCTGCAGTAAATATAGGATTTCAGGTTTCTTTTTGAATATATATCTATTTTACATAATTGTATACCCCAAGGTAATTTTTTTCTTATAGTTCTCATACTGTATCACCCATAAGCAGTCATCATATTCCCTTGTGTTCCACCCTCTCCTGTTTTGCCCCCCACTTCCTGCTCCCCTCCTTTGTTATATGCCTCAGTTCTATGGTCAGCTTATTAGTTTTGATTATTTCTTATCCTTTTGTTGGGCTTCTCTATACTCCATATATAAGTGGGGCCATCTAACGTTCTTTTCCTTCTAATTTCACTTAGTATCTATACTTACAGTTCCATCCATATTACCGCAAATGGCATGAGCTTGTCTTTTTTGATCACTGGATAACATTCCATTGTATAAATATACCACAACATATTTATCCATTTGTCTATTTCAGGGCATTTGGGTTATTTCCATACCCTGGTATTGTGAATAGTGCAGAAGCAAATATGGGAATGCAGGTTTCCTTTCAAATTAGTGTTTTTGTTGGGTACATTCCTAGGAGTGAAATCACTGGAAAATGTGGTAGCTCCATTTTCACTGTTCTGAGGAACCTCCGCACAGCTTTATATAGTTGTTGGACCAGTTTACATTCCCAACAGTGTAAAAGAATTTCATTATCTCCATATTCTGTCCAACATTTGTTGTTTCTGGTTTGTTCACTTTTTACTTATTAGTATATTTATTTATTTATTTATTTTACATCGTTGTCTACCTTGGGTTCATTTTTTTATTGTGGACCATTCCTAAAGAAGTGAGATGGCACAGCAACTGCTCTTTTGGGAATCTACCCAAAAGAGACCTCAATGTGGGTACAAAGGGACACCTGTGCTCGGATGTTTACTGCAGCACAATTTATAGTTGCAAGGTCATGGAAACAACCTAAATGCCCCAAAACGGATGACTGAATGAAAAAAATGTGGTATATATACGTGATGGAATATTACTCATCAATTAAAAATGACAAATTCAACGATTTCATAACAACATGGATATATTTAGAAACCAAATTGTTTCACTAATATATGGGATATAGTGAAAAAAATAAACAAAAACCTTGAGGAAAAGTCAAAACAAGCTAAGCACCAAACTGAAGTGCACAACTTTGAGCAGGAATGAAAGGGGGGGAGGGGGCAAATACTTGATTACAATGTTGTGAAATTTATATATAAAAAAAAAAGAAGTGAGTGGTATCTTATTGTTTGACTTACATTTATCTGGTTAACTAGTGATGTTGAACATTTTTTTCATATGACTGTTGGCAATGTGACTTTCTTCTGTGGAGAAGTATCTTTTTATTGACTTTGTTCATTTTTTGACTGGGTTCTTTGCTTTATGTTTGCTGATGATTTTTACTTTATCTTTTAGTTATCTTAGCTGGAATTTTGTTACCTAGAAATGATAGAAACTCAACTCAAACTAGCTTGAACAACAACCAAAACCAACCTAATGACCTCATATACCATCTGTCACGATCTACTTGCATCATTACTCAGTTCCACTTTGTGCTGAGTTGTCTTCAGTCCTTTCATGATTGTGTTAACGTCATACATCATACTTCATTGACTGTCCTGACTATCCATGCTTAAAACATCGGACCTGGAGTCAAGCTCTACAATCAGTCAGAGGGAGTCCAGCCTCGCCTCCTTTGAACCATAACACCCTGGTAACATGGTATCGCACCAACCCTGGAAGTTCAGAAACAACTTCAATGAAGTGTGTTTTTTGATCAACCATGAGTTCATGCTCTTCACTGGTAGAATCTCCACTTCTTATTCAGGATCTGTATTTATAGCTTAGACGTACTTTAAAGGCAAACAACTTTTGAGCAGGGAATGTGATGACATGGTCTGATGTCTCTATTTTATAAACAAGAAAAAGGCACCAAGGGACACCATCAATCTAACACTATCTTGGTCAAAGGATCAGATTTCTAGACTCAGGATAGCTACTTGTTCACGATATGGTCCAGGTTCCCTCTCTTTGTTTTATCTGAAAGGACCGTGCTTTGTTTGCAACATGAAAGCATCAAACCATGTGACTGTCCTGATCTTGATCTTTACTTTTGAAATATCTAGATAGTGTATATAGACACAGAATCCCTTATGAAATTAATTTCTTTCTCCAATATATAGACCATTAAGACTCAGATGACCTAGGGGATCAAGAGAGTGAAGAATTACAAAGAGACACCTGTGCTCTGATGTTTACTGCAGCACTATTTATAACTGAAAGGACTTGGAAGCAACCTAAATGCCCCCAAAAAAGATGACTGGATGGAAAAAATGTGGTATATATACACAATGGAATATTACTCATCAATTAAAAATGAAAAATTTGATGATTTGATGATTTTATGATAACATGAATGTACTTACAAGAAATCATATTAGCAGAAACAAGTCAAAATGAAAATGACAGAAGCCAAATGGTTTCGCTAATATATGGGATATAGGGAAAAAAATAAACCAAAGCTATGAGGAAAAGTTAAAACAAGCTAACCACCAAACTGAAGCACACAACTTGGGACAGGGGGGATAGGGGGGAGAATGGTGGGGAGAGTGGGGGGGGTGAAACCCTGGGATTACAAAGATGTGAAATTTATGTATAAATAACTTCTTTTAAAAAAGAGAGTGAAGAGGCTGGGGGAGTCTGATCCTAAACTATTTGAAGATCAAAAATGGAGATGATGCTATTCTCACAAGATAGAAATACCATTCCCTACACCCACATCTTGACATATGGATGTGAATGGGTATGGTGTTGTAATGAGAGAGTGAGAAGTTATTGTAATTTTAAAGCTTATATAATCTTGTGAAAGCTTTGTTCTCTGAGTCAGACTAGATTAGGAAATTGTACCAATAAGACCGATCAGCCCAAAAATCTCTTATTAATCACATTACTCCAAAAGATTATAGTTATTGGCAAGAACATCTAGGCTCTAAGTTAGTAGATTCTATGGCCCAGAACAAACTAAGTATCAATAAATGGTCTAGGAAGGAAGGATGGAAAGTGGGAGGAAGGGAGGGATGACACAAGTGAAAGGGAAGAGGAAAGGAGAAGTAGGGGGGGAAGGGAAGAGAAAGGTGGGAATAGGCAAAAAAGAGAAGGAGGGGAAGAGGGAAACAAAAGTAAAATTAAGGCTTTTATAATGTTTGAAGGTGGCTTTATAACGGTGTGTGTTTACCACACAAACATACTTACATATACATAGAAAGAGATCCACTTGCTCTTTGATATAATTATAAGACATTCCCTTTTGCTCAAGGAAACTGTTCTTAGCAGATTTCCCCATCAACTGCTTTCAGCAATCTTTCCCATCCTGGATGGAAAGAGGTGATTGTAAGAGATAAAAATGTTCATTAAATATTGTTGGCCAACATTCATTTTGTACAGATGACATTCTATGTGTGTTTATTATGGAGACCAGTCAGTAGGAAAATATTTTACGTCTAATAACCACCCAGGTAGCACTTAAATGTCAATCAAGGGAGGCAAAATGCTATAACAACTCCAAAATTAAGTCACTTAACACAGAAATAGGCAATTTCTCATATCACAGACCAATATAGGTTGCCATGTGGACGAATTGGTATTTTAGTGACTTAAGCACCTTCTATCATAAGGCTCCATAGCCTCCAGGTCCCAAGAATCCCTCCAGTTCAGGTATAAATTGGAGACAAAGAAAGAAGACATATTCACAAAGTGGGCCATATTTAGAATTGCCTAAAATCTGCCCACATTCTGTTGACCAGAACTCAAACATCTGGACCCATCAACCAACAAGAGTGGATGTATATGTAATATGTAAAAATTCCAAATTTCTGCTAATTTTTTGCAACTTCAAATGCTGACGACTTTTTAATAATTCTTTAATAATAAAGATTTCACTACCTGGCAATCAGGAGACAAAGGCAGCAACTCCACCATCCAAGGTCCACTTCAGTAGAATTACAAGGAAAATCAGCAAAGAAAAGAAAACTTCTGAGTTTCCCAGATGAGATTCCCTGCTGACCAAGCAGTAGATCCTGATCTCCAACCCCTTCTCCAGCCACAAGCTTGCCCCAAAAACATAAGCAGTCTCTTATCAGTCATTGAGGAAAAAGAACTCAACTGCACAGAAAATTTCCTTGAATTCTATTGTATAAATCCTACTGCTTCTTTTCTGTTCATATCTCTTCTTCCTTATTGATAAAGTCATGTTTAGTGATGCTGTTTCCAGTGACTATGAGTGCCAGCAGCTCACACCAGTCAGTGTAGTAAGAAGTTTATGCCCTTTAGAAACCAGTGTTAGCCTACAAACAGAAGTTTGAAACAGAAGTTTCTGAGATCTGGATTTGGTAGTTCAAGCACACCCCATGAGAGTGAGGGACAAGGGAATTGAAATAAAGAAAGAAACCAATGGAAGATATAATATCAAGCTGGCCAATCTGAGTATGCCTGACAGCTCTGAATTGTAACAGCACCATCCAAAAATCTATAAATGGATGTCTATATGTTCTGTCTATAGAGAGAAAGGTAGTAGAGTTTATTCATCAATTTTCTTCTCCTGATAGTAAAGGCTGGTCTTACTGGAAATTAAATTCCAGCATACGTTTGTGATGCCTCAAAATTCAACAGAATTTTGAATTCTGTTGGGTGGAGAACAAGAACTGTATGATATGGGTATGAGGTGATGCCAATTATACCTATGTAAAGTCAGATGGGGGCCACAGCTGTATGCTGTAGCACTGAGGTCAAGATGACCTTAAATGGTACATGAGTGTCTTGTATCATAAGCAAGACTCCTCAAGGGACCCGCAAGTCAGAATAGTTCCTTCCAGGAAGCAACATTTAGTAAACTGAGAAGTTACCATAAACAATCAGAATCCATCTTACTATGACTTAAAAATTCATGGAGTTCTCCCCTACATCAATAAAGCAATGAGTGAGCAGGAGTTGTAGCCAGGATGCTTTCTTTAGGCACCTCTGTAAAGATGCTACAGACTACTTAATTCACATGTCATAACATCCATGCTGACATTTCTGCTTAAGTATGGATCCAACACCCTACCAATGGTTCAGTGTCAAGTCCATTTGATTTGTAAGAGTTTTTCAAATAAAACTTGAAGTTACAAATAGGTAAAATATGAAAGATAGAAAAGAGATAGATGATTGATTGGATGGATGGCTGGATGGCTGGATGGCTGGATGGCTGGATGGATGGATGGATGGATGGATGGATGGATGGATGGATGGATGGATGGATGGATGGATGGATGGATGGATGGATGGATGGATGGATGGATGGATGGACAAACAGACGGACGGACAGATGGATGGATGGATGGATGGATCAGCAGACTGAAATAGACACATAGAGAGAGAACTTCTGGAACTAGCTCAAATAAAAGAGTAATTTTGGTTAAATATTCTGTGATATCTCATGAATATCCAAGAAAAAATCAAGCAATTATACCTCAACAATAAGAGAAAATGAAGCACTCGTAAGGGATGGTTACTGTCTATGATTCCCTCAGTTTCCAGCTTTGAAGACTTCCTGCTCCTGGAGTCTTTTCATTTTTCAATTCTTTCCTAACCACATATACCTAAGAAATAGTCTCTCAGTGTTCAGTAAATACATTGACCCATAATTGGCTCCCAGATCAAATTTTATGTGACCTTTAAATGCAAAGGCTTGTAAGTTTCTTCCAGTTTTATTTCAAATTTTTACTGAGGAAAGTTTCATTTTTAAAAACCATTTTACAAATATCACAAGTCATTTCTATGCTGTAGATCTCCTCATTCATTCCAATATTTTCACAATCCTGATTATGTCCACCATGACTGAAGGATACTTACTGCCCATTAAATGAGCCCAGAGAACTAAAGCACCACCCTTTCCAGGTTTTAACCAACTGAGGCTGGAACAAGGAGCAACATCAGCATCAAATTAAACTGCCCGCTTTATTACTGGTATACTGAGTTTGAAGACCATGGCATGGCTTCCTCACATTCACCTCTGTTCCATACTCATACACTCGGTTATAATCAGAGAGCCTGGAACAGAAAAAGTAGAGGCGTAAGTAGCAGCAGAATCCGGTGAATCACCAAATGTGGACCAGAAAGGAAAACGAGCCACTCTTTAGAACTCAAGGTCTCCAAGAAATATCAAAAGAACACAGACTGGTTCTTGGAAACTCTTGAGGACTCACTTATAACATGGCACAATCTTATTAGTCCTTTGTTCTCCCAAAGAGAGGTCCAAGTAAGGAATAAAAATATATTCCTCTCCACTCCCTCAAAGGGAGCAACGCATCAGGATATGTGTCTTTTACAAGAAGAGTTAGAAGGGCAGGGTAAGAGAAGAAAAGGGCTCCCCTCTTCAGATTCACCAGGAGCTGCAGGTGGGAGCTCTCTGTCTTTGGTTCCCACCCACATCCAGCACCCATAGAGAAATAAAAGTCTACTTTCCAAAGAAAGTCAGAGCAGGGCTCGGCAGAGAACAGGAGGAGGCTGCTCAGTTATATTTAAAACTCTATATAATAAGAATCCCATTGTATTTTCTTTTTGCTTCTAAATTGAAATCTGTAAGATGAGGCAGCTGGAATCCAAATGAGTTTCAGCACCAAGGAAATTTTAATCAGAAGAAAAGCAAGCAATCAGCATGGTCAGCTGTGCAATCCTGACAGAAAGGCACTGAGGAGGTATTCAGAATTTGTCTCTCCTGCTGGACTGGCAGCTTGAAAGTCATTTTTTGAAGGGTCAGGAATAAATCTGAACTCTTGTCAGTTTGTCCTACCTTGGACTGGCTGCAAAGCACTCAGCAGAAAAGATTCACTCCAAAATACACACACACACACACACACACACACACACACACATTCCTTCCCTACCGATTTTATGAGTTTTGGTCTCAGCACTTGCCCAAAGTTACAACTAGTTCCAAGTAGGTTCTTGATGCACAGAGGGTTTTGTCTAAACAGATCACTCCACGATCACCCCAGAGGTGATATAAGTAAGTATATACATGGAGGGTCAGCATTCTCCTCACGGAATTTGGGGTACACTGCAACACACACACACAGGAACAAGAAATAACCCCCAACACCCACCAAAAGTCACACTACAAAAACCAGCTGGGGCCTCAGTGTGAGAAAGATGATAAAGTGACTCATATAGTCTTTTCTTTGCTCTCCATTCAACTCACATTTATTGCCTATTTAATAGTGCCTACAGCTATTACAAAAGTTCTATTAATCCATATATGTAAGAATCACTCAGAAAATGAAAAATATGTTCTTCTTACATACAGATGAATGACCATTTTTTAAATGGGTAGATAGTGGAGACAAGAGGCCAGTTCTTTGCTGTCTTCCCATCTCCCTCATCTTTCTAAGTTGCAGTATTCCAAGTCTCAGATCACTTCTCTAAACACACCTATTCTCTGTATGACATCACCTAATTTCATGGCTTTAAAGGGTGATCCATTTCATTTATATTCAAAATTTGAGTCTAGAACCCTGCGTTCCCTGGTTGACATCTACAGGCTGGCGTCTACAGGCTAAGTGTAGCCCAAACTAAGTTTCTTTCTGATCTTCTTCCACAAAGCATATTCCTTTCAAAGGATTCTCTCTAAGTAACAGTGGCCTCCATCTTTCCTTCAAGGTGCTTCTCTCAAAGGTATGAGACATCTTTAAGTAACCACAGGCAACCAGACTTTAGGTAGAGAGTTGTATTTAAGCAAACATAGCAAATTCTGCCAACAATACATTCAAATATAGAGAAATCCAATGTCTTCTTATCACTGTCATCACAACATCCCTAAACCAAGCACCTTCAACTCTCACCTCAATGACTCTGTCATCTCACTGCTTCTACCATTAGCTCTTTAGCATCTTAAGACAACAACCAGAGAGACCCTTTACAAACAAATCAGATCAGCTCACTCCTCTGCTCCAAAGCTTACAATGCTTCCTATTATTTTACTCAGAATAAGAGCAAATTCTTTCCAATGACCCACAAGTCCCTTTATGACAAAGAATCACACACTCCCTTCCTCTTACTTATTCACTTTGCTATATAGACAGGTTGGTCTGTTTGCTGTTCTTTGAAACAGCCAGGAAGACTTCTACCTTGGGATCTTCATACCTGGTATTCCATTTTCTAAAACTCTTTTCTCTAAATTATCAATATAACTTACTGCCTCATTTCTTCAGTTTAGAGATAACTATATGAAATAACTACTCTCTCTCAATATACCTTATTCCCTCTCCATGCTCAATTTTTTCTTAGAGGTATTTTCACTAGTATGGCTACATCCCAATGTGCCATTATTTACTTCTATTCATAAGAGCACAAGTTTTATTTCATTCACTGGCTTATTCCCTGGCACATATTAAACCCTCAGCAAGGAAGATGTGGGCACCATGTGATACATGAATAAAGTTCTCTTAGAAAGAGAACTGACATTCTTGGCAACATAGCTTGGTACTTTTTGGGGGGGAAGGATATAAAGACCTGGGAATGAGTGTAGGCAAAGTCAAGGGAACGAAGAATAAAACCAGGAGATAATACAAGGAATGGGGGGTGGGTTGTTCTTAATACAAATGGATAGGCCAAAGAAGAGACAGGAAAGAAGGATGGGGAGAAAAAAAGGAAATGGTGGTAATATGAGGGTTAAGTAAGCTAAAATGGCCACTAAAAGGAAGAATCCTACTAAATGAAAGCCAAAACCCATCACAGAAGTATCCTGTATGCTCTCTGAACTTTTGTTAAGCATCTCGCATTTCTTCAAGGCATAACTCTTATTAAATTGACACAACACTTTATGTAGGACAATTCTCAGAACTGGACTCTTTGACCTGTGCAGATTGAGGGAACCAGACAGGAGATACAAAGTGTAAAACCAGAAGACCAGAATCTGAAGTCTAACACCATCCCTTCTTAACTATAAATCCCTGGGCATGTCTCCAAGCTTTGACTTTTCCCAACTGCACACAACAGATATAAATAGCTACACACACTGGCTATACAAATACAGTCACATCACTTCCATTAGCTTAATTAGCAGTAAAGTCAGTATCTCCCTCTTAAAACTCCTAATTGCCATGAATTATTCAAGAAACTCAAGGGATTTAGAAAATACAAAAAAGGAGTCTCCTTACCCTGGGGTATAAAAATAGAGACTCATACAATGATGTAAGAAAAGATATATATATATAAATATATATATATATATACATATGCTCAATAAAAAAACTTATTAGATGGACAACTGTGAGAGAGTTCTCCACAATAACCAGAATTCAAAGGTAAGCTTAATGAGAACACAAGTGAATTTCCAAAGCAACTTTGCCTTAAGTGCAGTCAACAATGCTGGACTTTCCTTTTGCAATGACAACCCTACCCTTAAAAGCAACTGTTGAATTCAAATTCAACTGACTGTCATGATGTCAAACCAATGTTTTCAAATATAATAAAGCATATTCAAAAATAATAAAAATAAGAAATAAAAACGGAGACTCATCAGTCTTCTGTTGAAGCTGGTTTTTAACAAAACTGCTGTGGATCCACTAGTGTGGGATGTTCTGCTCCTGATTCCAGCACAGACTGGACTGACATCTTGAAAGAGGTGAGTGTCTTTTGAGAGTTAAGTTCAGCCAACTATGTCCCAAAGCTCGATTTCTACCAGTTAGATGGAATGGTGAATAGTCACTTTCCAGGGAACCAGTTGGTTCCTGAAGTGCTGGATTACTCTTGTTTTTCTCTGTTCTGCCTCTCAGATCCAGAACCACTCATCCACCTTCTTTCCAGTCTAGGGAAATGGGTTTCTTTAGTGCCCACAAAGCTAAAAATATGGACTGTAGCCTCTGCATTCAGAATATGGGACTGCTTATTTTTTTAAGAGCGTTCACCCAAAGACTTTAAAAGGACCCCACCATACTAAGAAAAGCTAACCTTAGAGACTCTAAACACTTCTAAAGGTGGTCACTACATGATATTAAGGTGACCACACCTATCCTGCCATCCCTAAAAATGACAGGAATCTGCCTGCTGTGATTCTAATGTGTTTTCCTGGCACCCAGAAAATAAGAAAAATAATCAATGTGGGACACATTGCTACAAACCCAACTTTGTTACTGGAAGGAGCACATGTGATAATGTGCAAGTGCTTCGTGGTACACTCTACTAACATTACTAATAGCTACAGAGATGGATGAAACAGTCTAGCATAGCAGAAAGAACAGAAGTCCCAGGGACGAGGAAAAGAATCCCACTGTGCCACTTAGAATATCACACTTATAATCCACTTACAATATTGCAAAGCAGGGCTATTATACTAAAACGTGATTATTTAGACATAACATTAATACATATCTTTTGGAGTTCCAAGTGACATCAGTCAAGATATCAAACAAGCAAAACACCTACAATAGCTCCAGGTATGTGTTGTAAATATGCAATATATTGTAATTCCTGTTATGCTTATAGCTCTAAATTATAGCTAGTGTTTATCGAGCACAGAGCATAGTAAAAAACGCATGTATTAATTCATTTAATGCTTACCGGAATCATAATTATAATGTCTATTTTGCAAATAAGGCAATTAACGTCCAACAACAGTTCATACAACCAGAAGGCAGCAGAGGGCATTAGTATCCAAGTGTCAACACCAGTTCCATCACAGACCACTGCCATATTTAGCATTTATTTTCATGCTCTGAATGCAGGGACCTACAGGTCAAAAATGATTTGTTTGATAAGCTATTCTTAACTGGGTGGCTGTGTTGCAGAATACAGACTTTAGGTCTGCTCCAGGTGACGTCCTCTGAATCCCACATGAAAAGGAGAGTAGCTACCACATGGTCTTCCTGTGATGGAAAACTAAAACACAAAGGACCAGACCCAACCACACAGCTCATCTGAAGTTTCTGCTTCCCTCACTCTGCAAACATCCCAGAGCAATGGCTAAGCCTGACATCGATGTAGAAGGAAAGCATACAATTCTAAATGCAATGGGAAAAGAATATTTTCAGAATAGCTCATAATATCACAAACATTAACAGGAGGTTAGACTCTGAGGTTTAACTCACCATCTTCTAAAGTTCCCTACTACACTAAGACACTCCCTCTTTAACCAAAATTATCATTATTAAAACTCTTTTTCATTATTCATATGTCTGGGGTTTTTTTGGTTGTTTCTTTTACTTATTGCTCATAGTCACCTGGTTTAGCACTTCCACTTAGTTGAAGGAGCTCAGCTGGAAGGTAAAATGTAAAGTTGATAGCCCATCATTCCATGTTCATCGCAAAAGCCAGGCTGTGCAGCCCCAATAAGCAACACGCTGGGTCTACAAATTTGCCATGCTTCGCTCTGTTAAAACTTTATTGGGCACAGTATGGTAACTCAATTAATAGTAAGAATGACACTGGCAAGTGTCACCAGAATTGCAGCCAATTTATTTTTTCCTTAATATCTTTTTAAATCACAAGCTGACCAAGCTCGACAGGAGCCATGGACTTCCACAGGGCATATTTAGTGTGTCTCTGGCTTCCCCATTAGCCTCCAATGTCAGGGTCACATGACTCTGTCACCAGCTGTAAGCTTTTCTCTTCTCCCAACAACAGTGCAGTTCCCCTTGCAAAAGAGCTAATTGAAAACACAAATCAGGCTGTCTGGCAGGATTTTGTGTTGCTAGTCAATTTTTTGTGTGTTTTTCTCCATAAATCAAAAATTTGCTAGTTGTATTCTTTCTTCCTCACAGTGGTCCTGATTTAGAAAGCACAGATACAGACACAAACCCTAAAGCCAACCTGAATCACCACCAAAAAAAATGCTTGAAAATCAACCAGCATCTGTGCTGCAAAACCAGAGCTTGCCTTCTAAGGTGCCCTATATCTCAGTTATCCCGTTAAACTCTCCAGCTTCAATTCTGAGTTGGGACTTGCTGTCTCACAGCAGTCAGCTGGGTTGTCACACACCTCCGTTGCTAAAAGAGGGACTGATTTTGTTCATAAGCAACTGACTTGTCAATTTATGATCTCCATGCAAAAATAATAATAATAATTTTTACATAATGCTCAGTTCAGAAAAATTCATGATTGGGAACTGTTCCAAGTTCAGATGGGTGGGGTATGATGCTCTGTATTAATTCCATGCTTGTCAAGGCTAAGGAAGTCCATGTCACAGAAAAAGTATATATACTCAAGTTTTTCCCAGAAAGGAATTTTTAATCTTATCTTTTGGGACTGGATTTCAAACATTTTAGATTAAGACCAGCCACCTGAATGGATGCTAGTACTTTATGAAGCAATGCAAAATGTCCTATCCTCAATCCTGGTATTTTTTATACCATAGGATAGATGATGATACCATAGGATGGTGAACCATAGGATAGGACCATTTGTCCATTGTCTCAGGTCACAGGAAATTGAAACAATCTTCAGACCTGTTTGTCATATCCTTTGGCTGGCTAACTTTAAGGTTTATACACAAGTCCACAAATTCTGGGTTCAGTCTAATCTTAAACTGATGACGTCTCTGGTAATAGGTCTTCATAAAAGGTTTTTTTGCTCCACTGGGTCATCAGTCAAACCATGATATGTACACAAAGACAGCATCTCAAGCAAGAAAATCCACTAAAGGTGATGGGTCATGGGTGATATGGTGGTAAGAGAAATATAGAGACTACAATGATAAGGGGGGAGGATGAACGTTAAATAAAATATAAAATAAAATTTTAAAAGAAAAAAATTAAACTTCCCCATGAAAGTCAACTTGATGGATTCAGACTGCTGAAGCTTTTTTCTTCAAACCTTGGCTTCAATAGTGTCCTTATCAATTGAATTTCTTTCTTTCCTCCTTAGATCTACTGCTTCAGCAGAGCTCTGTCTCCAGCAATGAAGATCCACTGGAGTGATGGCACCACTACCGATAAATATGAGTATGCATGCTAGTCCATTGTTCTTTTTATTTTTTTAAATTGATTTCATGTATATATATATATATATATATTTTTTACATCATTGTCTACCCTGAGGTTCTTCCACCACCATATCACCCATGAATCATCTTAATCTCTTGTGCCCATCCTTCCCCCAATTTTACCCTCTTCCCCCTCTCTTGCTCTATGCTTCAGTTTTATTGACAGTTTTAAATTTTTATTGCCCATTTGCTTTTTTTCCCTATATCCCTCACATAAGTGAAACCATCCCATATTTCTCTTTTTCCTTCTGGCTTATTTCCACTAACATGATTCCTTCTAGCTCAATCCATGTTGCTGCAAATGACATAAGCTTGTCTTTTTTGATTGACGAATAATAATCCATTGTGTACTTATACCACAACTTTCTGACCCATTCGTCTGTTTGGGGGCATTTAGGTTGTTTTCATATTCTTAGCCCATCATTCTTCCCAGGCAGGGAATAGGTATGCATTGGCATTCCATCACTATCTCCTGAAACTTCCCATCTCCAATGAAATGGAGAGTTCTCTGAACTCAAACTGAACACTCATCATACTGTCAATAGAACTGACACCTAAAGGAACCTCACCAGTGACAGCATATATATCAAAACAAGGAATTTATAAGGAGTTCTGAATGCAAGCATTAGTCAATTTCTGATCTCTATATCTTTTTCCAAAAAGAGTCTACAGATAAGTGGTAAATGATCAGAAATCACTCAAGACGAAGATAGTGATCTCAGGGGGATTGACCTCATATTTTTTTGAAACTTGAACTTCTTTGATACCCATTACTTGGCTTCTTCAAATTCTTTTTGTAGAACCCATGTTCCATAGGTCATCTGTAATCAGGTGATCCCCAGGAAAGGGGGAGGGTCTCAATTCCAAGCTTCACCCAAGGGAAGATGGCACAGAGCTCGGAGGAGGAAAAGATCGAGAGGAAGGAAAGGAGAGCAAAAAGGAGAGCCACAGGAAGCACAAGTTGCAGAGAAACATGTGAAGAAGCTGTGCTTGCTTCTCAGTCTTGGGTTTGTGCCAGGGACTTGGGGGACATGTACGGAGACACTTGAGAGATGTGGGTGAAAGACCTGTGGGAAAGTTAACAATGGCGGCCTCCATCTTGATTTTGATTTTACTCCCTTCATCCCAGATGTCCTGGGCCCCCTTCTGTCCCTTTTCCATAGGGCCCTGCCAGAATTTGCCATCGACTAGTGACAGGTTAGCAGGCCTTGTTTGGCTGGGCTTTTACCCACAGATAACTTTGAGTGTTTGATTTGAAAACTCTTGTCTTTCCTGTTTCTTCTCTTTATTGCACACTAGTTCTATTAAAGTTCCTTTCCTTTAATGGTCTTATATTCTAGAGTATGTCTTGTCTTGAAATGGTGGGTGGCAAAACCTATATAGAGCAGGCAGCTTTGGGGGTCCTTGGGTACCCCTAACTTTGACCCATAACATCCAGAAAATAGATCAGTCAGATCAACACTGAATGATTTGGGCACTGGCCTGTACTCACCGCAGCAATAAGCAAATTTCCAATACTTTCCATGCACATAGGCAGGTATATTATCACAGCACTCTTCATCCTGCTGTGCTGTTGCTACAGTTGTTTTTCTGTGAATTTGCAGGTCCACTCATGAAGGCTTGGCTACAGTCTCTGCTTTTCTGAATACTGGGGTACCCCGCTGGGTCTCAATGATTGCACCACTGCAGTTAAAGGTCTTTCTCAGAAGATTATCTCCCCTGTGCCCTGCATTCCTCCCTTACTGCTTGGTATGGCCCTGCAAGCTCTCCTCCCTCAGGTTGTGATGCAACCTCAATCCACAAGATGGGCAGCCTTCTTTGTAGATGTTTCCAAGGCATGTGAGGCAAAATCTCCAAATGTCTTCCGTGTTACCATCTTCTTTCTGGAAAATCATGAAAGCAGTGGGTTTGTGGGCTTCCACCCAGAGAAATTTCAAAATTCTGAGATGATTATTTTCCAGAAATATTTCTTCTCTCCCAAGTAGAGTCAGTCAGAGCTCCACAGCCCTCTTTTCCATCGCTGTATGTTTACACCCAGTGAAAAAGTACTCTGGGGGAATACTTCGATGAGGCCACATTTTTTTTTTATTTTTAAGAGATTAGGTCTCGCTATGTTGCCCACGGTTGTCTCAAACCCGCAAACTCAAGTGATCCCTAGCCTCAATCTCCCAGGTAACTGGGATTACAGGCCCGTGCCAGCACACTTGGCTAGGATGAGGCCACATTTGTGATGGTAAATTCCTTTTCTCCAATGAGCCCTCCTTGCCCTCATTGTGACTAGGGGTAACAGGTTCATATCCACAGATAGTGGTGCTACCTCTATAGGACAGCATTTGGGTTCTACTGGCTGGCCCTTGTGCAGCCCTGTGCATGCACCTATGTGATTCTTTTTCATCAGTATCTAAACTGGGGGCAATTTCAGTTACTTCTCCTGTAACCACAGGGAATATCCTAGCTCTAGTAGCCCTAATAGCACTGACTGACACCTCCTGTTCTGACCATGTTTTCACAATGAAAAACCAGACCTCTCAGGAAGTCAGTGACCTTCCTCTGTGCAGTGATAACTAAGCCCTCAAAGATATTTCAGTGACTGTCAAACTGTTGCTTTCTGAGAATCACCTTCGAACAGAAGCTTTCAGGTTCCCTGGACATCATACTGTTACAACCTGAGATTTCACTGAAACACAGGCCACTAACTCCATCCACACAGACCCAGATTCAGGGCTCCAGGGCTGAAAGAGACTTTGCATCTCTAACAAGTTCCCAGGTGATGCTGCTAATGCTGGCTTGCAGACCTGAGCACACTTTGAAAACCACTGCTCTGATTCCCGGCAGTTTGGAAAGCAACAGCGCTGGAGGCCACCCTCCAACTCCTTGAACCAAAGTACAGACTCTATGTTGGTGCACCTATCAGGTTTGAAGATGAATTTCTTGTGGAATAAGGCTTCTGCAGTAAGCAGTGGTACCCAGCTCTGCCTTCCACCAAGGTCAAATAATGCTTCACACCACTCAGTAGTTCACACTACATTTCTATAAAAGTCACCTGTGAGTTCGCCTCTGTCACTAAGTTGAATCAAGACATAGAACTTTACTGCTAGTGAAAAAAGGCTCAAATTCCATTTCTTCCTCTTCCAAACCATAGAAACTTGACAAATGACTTAATTTCTATGAGTTTGATTTACCTCATCTATTAAATCAGGATAATACTGAGAGAATTGTTATGTAAATTTAGATAAAATAAGATTACCTCAACCTCTGACACAAGACAGATGCTCAGTAGATGGTAGAAATTATTATAACTGTTTGTAAAACTGTTAGGTAAATAAAAGAAAATTTTATGAAGCATTGACTTTGTATTTCTCACAACTTCAGATGGTAATATCTCCTTACAACCTAAATTTCAAGGGAAATATTTAACTTTATTTAAGAAACACCAGCTTATTACATGTGCATATTTACAAACAATTAAAGCATTCCTTTAAATAACCTCCTAATAGTCATCAAAATAGATCCCCCAAAGTCCTTGGCTACCCCACAGTTAGCTTAATTTGATTTACTAGCAGAAGACTTTAAAAACATTAAAACTATTATTGTCTTTAAAAGGCTGACAAGTTCTTACACATGATTACACAAGTTCTTACTAAGTTAGATTCCAACCTCTTTCCAATTAATCTCATTGAGTGAAGTTTTATTGCATTTACATTTCAAGTGCAAGGGTAAAGTAAATAGCACAGAAATCTCAAGTCTAAAAGTCACTGGGGAAACATAGAAAAAATGTTCTGATTAGTTATAGGATATAAGGATTTCTAAAGGAGGCTGGAGGAAGTTCTCTGTTGACACTATTTGAGCATTTGAGAGTGTAAATAGAACAAGATTGGTCATGGGAGTGATGATACAGGAGAGCTTCATTATACTCTATATATTATATAGAGGTTTAAATTTTTCCATTATGTAAGAAAGTAAGCCAAAATATTGCCATCATCATGATGTCTGGTGTATGTAGGGCAAGCAGGCAAGCAAGGCAGGGCAGGGGACTGGGAGGCAGGCAGGCCACTGAGTGTCCCACAGATCTTTATGCTCTTTCCTGGGCTCTCCCGCTCTCTTACTCTTTCCCTCTTGCTCTCTCGTTCACTCTCTCCTGCTCTCTCATGCATGCTCTCTCTCTCTAGCATTCTCTCTTTCTGTCTTGCTCTCTCTCTTACTCTCTCTCTTACTCTCTTTCTCTCTCGCTCTCTGTTACTCTTTCTCTTACTCTCTCACTCTCTCTTTACTCTTTTACTCTCATTCTCTCTCACTCTCTCACTTTCTCTCACTTTCTCTTTCTCTTACTCTACCTCTTTCTCTCATTCTCTCTCTCACTCTCTCACTCTCTCTTACTCTTTTTTACTCTCTTACTCTCTCTCTCCCTCTGGCATTCTCTCTCTCATGTCTTCTGTAGTCATGGTGCTCTTCCTCATCACAGTCATCCTAGTGCTACTGCTGCCCCTATTTACCCTGCTTCCAGGCTCAGACATGCACACTTGCACATGCACACACCCATGTTCTTTGGGCCCAGGTGTCCAAATGATGGGTGCTTGTGCCCCACACCTATACTCCCAAGTGCCTTTTGCATTAGCACAATCAAGGCTACAGGTGAGAGCCACAGGCTCCTGGGATAAAAAGCCGGATTAAATCATTTATCCTACAATGTACTTCAAGTTTGCTAGGCACACTATCTTTATTTCATAGAATTACTACTTCCTTTTGAAAAAAGGGAAGATTAATCTAAAAGATATACTTTCCCAAAATCACACTCCTGGTTAAAAGGCAGATTTCATGATCCAAAATTTTTTTTAATATAATATATATTTTAAATATAATATATATATATTTTTTTTTTCACATCATTGTGATCCCTGGGAGTCATCCACCACCTCCACTCCCTGGCCACTCCAGCTGGTCCCCTCCCCCAGTTGTGTACTTTTGTTTGGTTGTCCATTTTAGTGAAACCATTTGGTTTCTCTCTTTTCCTTCTGACTTGTTTCTGCCAATATGATTTCTTCTAGGTACATCCATGTTACCAAAAAGATCATCAAATTTGTCATTTTTAATTGATGCATAATATTCTATTGTGAATATACACCACATCTTTTTCATCCAGTCATCTGTCTTGGGGCATTTGGGTTGTTTCCAGGTCCTTGCATTATAAATAGTGCTGCAATAAACACCCAAGCATAGGTGTCCTTTTGTCCCCATATTGAGGTCTCCTTTGGGTAGATTCCCAGAAGAGCAATTGCTGGATCAAATGGTACTTCCATTTTCATTAGTTTGAGGGTCCTATACACAGTTTTCCATAGTGGCTGGACAAGTTTACGTTCCCATGCAGTGTAAAAGTGTTCCTTTCCCTCCACATCCACACCAGCACTTGTCTGTTTTTTGGATGTGGACCATTCACTGGTGGAAGGTGTTATCTCACTGTGGTTTTGATTTGCATTTCCCTTACTGCTAATGACATTGAACAGTTTTTCATGTGCCTGTGGGTCATTTGGACTTCCTCTTTGGAGAAGTGTCTTTTTAGATCTCCCCATTTTTTAACTGGGTTTTTTGCTTTGTTTTTGTTAAGTTGTGTGAGTTCCTTGTGTAGCTTTGTTATCAGACCTTTATCATTTGTATGGAGGGAAAAAAATTTTTCCCACTGGGTTGGGATTCTTTTTGCTTTTTCTGTTGTCTCTTTTGCTGTACAGAAGTCTGTTTGCTTTTTCTGTTGTCTCATTTGCTGTACAGAAGCTTTTTAGTTTGATGTAGTCCCAGATGTTTTCCTTCATTTTTTTGCCATCTATAGATGTGGCCAAAAATGGATTTCTGAATTGTAACTCATGAAGGGTTTTGCCCAGGTTTTCCTCTATGTATTTTATGGTTTCAGGTCTTATGTCCAAGTCTTTTATCCATTTCGAGTTGGTTTTTGTACATGGTGTGAGGCAGGTATCTTGGTTCATTTTATTGCAGGTCTTGGTCCAGTTTTCCCATTACCATTTACTGAAGAGGCTGTCCTAGTTCCAATGTAAGTTTTTCACTCCTTTGTCAAAGATTAGTTGACTATGTATGTGTGGCTTTATTTCAGGGAATGGCCATCCTACCAAAAGCAATCCACAAATTCAATGCAATCCCCTATAAAAATTCCAACAATGTTCTTCAAAGAGATAGCTAAAAATTACAGAAATTCATATGGAATAACAAAACACCTCAGTTATCAAAAAACCTCCTGGCCAGAAAAAGAGAGAATGGAGGTATTACAAAGCTATAGTAATTAAAACAGCTTGGTACTGATACAAAAACAAATCAGACCAATGGAACAGAACTGAATCCCCTCCTGATCCAAAATTTTAAACATCTCAAGGTATCTCGACAGAAAAGTCTACAGAGGAATAAAGACTTCATGGAAGGCTGTGTGCAAGACCCACAAACTACTGAAAATGGAACTGCCATTTGATCCAGCAATCCCACTACTGGGAATCTACCCAAAGGTTACAGAAACACTAATTCAAAAGGACACTTGTACTTGGATATTTGTTGCAGCAATATACACAATAGCCAGGATATGGAAACAACCCAAATGCCCCAAAACTGATGAATGGTTGAAAAAGATGTGGTATATTTACACAGTGGGATATTTTTCTGCAATCAAAACTGACAAATATGAAGCATTCGTGATAACATGGAAATTATATTAGCAGAAATAAGTCAAAAAGAAAAAGACAGAAACCATATGATCTCACCCATAGATGGCATATAGGAATAACAAACAAAAGTCCAAGAAAAAAGTCTGAAAGAAATAATCTGACAGCAGAGCTGGGGCAGACAGTGGGTGAGGGGGAGAGTAGAGAGAGAAATCGGGGAAGAGAGGAGCACAAGAATATTAAGATGAAGGTTCACAGATGATAGGATGGAGGGAGAACCCTGGGGAATGCAATGATGTTATATATATGGAAATACACATATATACATAAATATGTAAATAACAAAATGATTAATAAAAACAATGGGGCTAGGTGATAGTGTTGGAAGACTAAGAGGGGAATAATGCAGAGCTGAGTTCCTCTTACATTGGCATAAGTTTTCTGATTCAAAGGAGGGGGGAAGGGGAAGGGGACAGGGAAGGGAAGGGTTGGGAGGAGGGGGAGGAGAAGATAAAGATTTCACTTCACCAAAGAAGACAATGATAGCCAACAAGCACATGAAAAACATTCGTCATCACTGATCACCAGGGAAATGCAAATCAAAATCACAATGAGATACCATCTCACTTCCTTTGTTAATGGCCCATGTCAGAAAGAACAGAAATAACAAGCATTGGCAAGCATGTAGAGGAAAAACCCTCCTATATTGTTGGTAGGAAAATAGATTGATCCAGCCCATCTGGAAAGCAGCATGAAGATTTCTCAAGACATTGAAAAATAGTGTAGGGTGTTAGGGAGTTAGTCAGGCTTCTTCCTCCATTAACCTGTAAAACCAGCACCTGTAGTATTACATCTTTCCCATGCTTGTGCAGCCCAGGGGTGTGCACATGTATATCTAAGTGTGCACATGTGGGCCTGGGAGAGAAGGGATCAAAAGGTGCAGAGAGCATGAGCATAAGACAAGCACAAGGTGAGAGAACATGAGTACAAGAGCACAAAAGAATGCCAAAGAAAGGTGTGAAGATTCCTGGGAGCCTGGGGCTCACCTGCCTCCCTGCCCTGGCCCTGGCCCTGGCCCTGTCCTGCTTGGTATGACTATGTAACTGCTAAAACCAGTAAAGAACCTACACCGATTGATGAGTCTAATTGGCAGCATGAACAGTAACTTCCCCTACAAAGAGATCTACCATCTAAACCAGCAATTCCATTCCTAGGTATATACCCCAAAGAATACACACATACTAATCTGAAGAGATATATGGACTCCTGTGCTCACTGCAGAGCTGCCTACAATAGACAAATTATGAAATCAACCTAAATGTCCAAGGAAAGAGGAGTAGATTAGCAAAGTGTGGTCTATATACAGAATGGAATATGACTCAGCTGTAAAAAAGATGAACTCTTGCCATTTGCAACCACATGCATGGAATTAAAGGAAAATATGTTAAGTGAAATAACTCAGGAGAAAGACATTACCAGCTGGTTTCATTTATATGTAGAGTATAGAGAAACAACAAAACAAAGGGTCAGACAAAACCAATAATAAGCCCTAAAAATTCTGAGGATACCAGAGGGGAAGAGGAGTGCAAATTAGAGCCTGGATACAGTGGACTGATAATTAAGGACTATGGATGCCTTAGTGGTGGGGGTGGTGTGGTGACATGCACCTGGGGCAGTATGATCCTATACCCCTAAATTATATGCAGTGTTGTAAAGCAGCGTAAACTCAATTTAATTCATTGAATTAATAATTTATTACTAAATTAATAAAATTAATTTATTTTATTAAATTTATTTTATTAATTTATAATTAAATAAGTGTTCTGCTCAAACAAATTTTAAAGCTTCTTCCATGTGAACACTATAAGCAGTCATGAACTAAGGAATACCAAACTGAAAACTGATGTATATGGGTTTTCCATGCTAAGGAGAGGATGATGACATCTTTACTCTGATAATCCTACACCTAGATGATATATCCCAAAATTCATTCTTTTAGGTCATCAGAGAGAGCAATGATCACTTCCCTGATCAGAAGAAAGGCAAGAACTTCTCAGTCTTGACTGACCTTCGTGCATTGGAAAAGGCATACTTTGAACATTTTGGAACAAAATCTGATGGGAGACTGACCCCATCATTTCATTTGAGAGACAGTCTAGCCACATCAATCAAAGCCTTCTATCAATCCCACTTTTAAATATGCAGCTAAAGAATAAATGAATACTATGTAAACTTACGTCATTTACTGCAGTGTTAAGCTTGCTACATGGAATAATCTGGAAACAACTGAGTGGTCCTCAATAGGGTGTGAGTAAAGACTGGTATGTTAATCCAACATGAAGCCGCTTAACCATAAAAATGATGATCTATCTGTATGTGTGACACAAAAGACATACCCAGTGATTGTTAGATTGCATTGGTAGCATGATTCTATTTCTGTAAAATGCAAGGAAGGGAGAAAGTGACCTGGATGACACATTGCAGAATGTAAATAATGTCTCTGGGTTTGGGACTTGGACTTATTGTTGCTTTTTTTCATTAGGGCTTTCGCATGGCTTGATAAACATTCATTTTTTTCATCTTTCTGATCAAAAAGAAATATTCATTTTCCTCCTTGAAAATCACAGAATAACAACTATCTCCTTGATGATGAAGTCACCAACTAAATTTCCTTGATGACTTCATCCCCATCTAGACAAGTGGCAGGAACTTCAGGATAATCTGCCACAGGTCTTCAACAATAATTGGCTTGTTTCATAATTTAATAGCTCCTATCACCCATGGGTATAATAGGAGTGTTAATTCAGTGGAGCTGAAGAAGATTAATTTTGCTGGTGAGAGGAGCATTCCCTGAGTTTTAGTCACTGGTAACCCATGATGGGACCACTGGAGACAAAGGGTCACCGGAAACTGATAGATTATTCATGGTCTTGACCATTTGGAGGGGTTCACTGAAGCATTGCTTATGCTGCTATTTCCTGATGGTTGGAGCTGCTGACCAATCAGCTGATGATAGGTTTGGAAGTAGGGGTAATAATCAACATAAACATCAGCAGGGCCAGGTGTTAAAAGGGTTGAAGAATGAGTCAGCTCTCTTTGTGCCACTCCAAAATCTTCTGACCTTGAGATCTTCAGCCTAGAGTCTGGAATCTTAATTCAAATGAGCTCATGGACTTGCCTGGAGTCAGATAGCTTTAGGTCCTGGTGAGAAATGAAGAGACAGCTATTGTTTCCTGAGGCATTAGGAAAGGATCAATACTAGGGCCAAACACAATGACTGAAACTTCCCAAGTTGAGCGAAAAATTATTCTAGGTCAGCAGAATTCAGGAGCTGCTCACTGTTTATTACTGATATTAAAATGCATTTATATTTATTAGAAGTTTTAAGGTATCAGCCTTTTTCTACTATTTAATGAAGAGATGCTGAGAGAAAGAGACCAACTTTTTCACAATGTACCTCCACCCACTGTATGAGGAGATAGAGAAGAGCTTGGCAGGTGGACTAAATGACCCAAGGAAAAGTCATTATGCTGATGATTTCAGAGTCAATTTAGTGATGATAAACTAAAAGGGAACTTATCTACTCTGTGCCAGACCCTCCACTGGGTACTTTATATGCATAATCTCATTTATTTCTCACAAAACTGAGTAAGATAGGGAAATTACCCCCAAACTGTAGATAAGGAAACATGAAGATCTAAAAGTAATTATCTTATCCAAGATTCTAAGCCAGTTAAGAGGTTCATGCCCAGGTTCAAGAGTCAGATCTATTTAGCATCAGGAACAGAATAAATGTTCATTATGCTCATTCCCTGGTTCCCAAACTCCTTTCGGAGGATGGTGCATCCAAACAAATGCAAATCAAAATTTCCTTGGTGAATCTAGGCTTGAGTAAATCTGTTGGGTCCCCTGGGTAGGTACACCAAGGCATTCACTATGAACTGCATACTAATTGGTTGCTAATCCAGTATCAGTATCCATCCCTCCCTCTGTCTTCCACCAAGCAATTCAGGTACTTGAGAGAGTGCCTGACTCAGCTTGAGAAAGGCTGACTCCACCCCAGTTCCAAGATTAAAGTGACTCAAACCAATCACACTATATTACGCTAATCTGGTCAGAATGAGTGGGTTAGGGAGAGCATGGACCTAAACAGTCTATTAAGGTGATGTTCAGGATTCTTGCTGTGCTGACAGGAGCTGGCATGCAGATGCAATGCCTGGATTTGCTGCAGCCTTTTTAACAGCAGATGGGAGATCCAGTCTGGGTTAAAGTTGACACAGTAAAGAACAGAATGGTGGAGGGGTGGCAAGGGAGAAAAGGGGGAGAGAGACAGAAACTGGATTATCAACAACAGCATAAAATTGCTAAATCAGCCAAAATTGTACCTGAAACTTCCTGTTGAGTAAGTTTTGATATCATTTAAAGGAGTGTATGTTTTGGCTTTGTTTCCAGATTGATAAAGGGAATCAATAGACTTATAAATATGGAATTGGCTAGATAGAGGCGGTAAACAGAAAGAGCAAGAGCACAGAGAATCGACAAATCTCAAACTGGGAATAAACAGAGCAAAGATCACTAACTATGAAACAGTTAAATGTTAGCCTATTAGTAAAAAGATTGGTTATTAGTCAAACTAGAACAGACTTCAGAATGAAATTTAACAGAATAATCATTCAATATTTTTCTTCACTGTTTCTCAACTATTAATTGTTATTTCTTAATGCTTAGAGTTCAACAGTGTATTTACAATATATAATATTGCAACTTTTCCCAGACCTGGTGTATGTTAGTTTCCCACTTGGATTACTAGTATTATAACTTTGTAATAGGAGTTTATACAGCTCTTGTAGCTGCTAGAAAAGCATATATACCTATGCATGCCCCCATACACTTTTTATCAAGGTAAAGTGGGTGAACAGAAAATAGGATGAGTCAAATTACAAAAAAAAAATTTTTTTAGTTCAGGTAACTTGTTTACAATAATGTATGTGATTCAGAGGCACAGGCTCATACCTCCTCACATGCACATCAGCCCCACACATCCATCCTCTTCCACCCTGCCCCACTTCCTGCCAGGATACACAATTCTACAGTCAGATTTGTTATTGGTTAGGCTATATTTGACCCTTTGTTCTTTTGCTCTGAGTTCTTAGTGGTGAACTATGCCATCCTCATCACCAGTTGTTCTATAACCAGTCGTTGTTGCCAATTGAAGAGGTAAGCATCAGGCTCGCCAATCTGTGTACATTTTTTATTGGTTTCACACTTTCACAGACACCAGGAAGGGCAGGGCCAGGGGGGCGGAAGGCAGGTGAGGCCCACAGCCCCGCCAGGAATCTTCACACCCTTTCCCTGGCCTCTCTTTCCGGCATTCTTTCATTCTCTCATGCTCTCTCACACTTGTGAGAGATCTTTAGCACCTCTCTTAGGCTCAGGTGTGCACAATTACACATCTGCACACCCACTGAGTCACACAATCATGGGGAAGACACAATACCCCAGGTGCTGGTGCTACGGGCCACTGGAGCAAAAAGCCTGACTAACGCACCCTAGAGTTCCACAGACAAATGACACCATCTGGTACTGTCTTCCGCCTTTTGACTTATATTGCTTAGCATAACCCTCTCCAGTTCTATTCATGTC
Organism: Uropsilus gracilis; assembly: GCA_004024945.1. Lineage (NCBI taxonomy): Eukaryota > Metazoa > Chordata > Mammalia > Eulipotyphla > Talpidae > Uropsilus > Uropsilus gracilis. The sequence continues at coordinate 11,463 of PVHY01013472.1, read as the reverse complement.
ACAAATGACAAAAGTTCATTTTTTTATATATAAATCTTTATATATAAATCTTTAAAGAATTCATTTCTTATATATGAGTAGTATTCATCTGTGTGCATGTGTGTGTGTGTGCATGCACACAGACATGCACAGGTCACATATTTCTAATCCACTCCTCTGTCCTTAGGCACTTAGGTGGTTTCCATAATTCAGCTATTATAAAAAGGTTTCAATGAAAATGCACATATCCCTTCAAATTAGTGTACAAAAAAAAAAAAAACGATTTTTGGGCTGACTTTAGCGCTCACCTGCCTGCCTGTGACTATGCAAATTTTTTTTATTTTTTTATTTTTTATCCCCCTGCAGGTTTTTTATTATTATTATATTATTTATTTTGTTTTACAAACTTTTTCACCTTGCAAAATATGAGTGGCAGCTCTCAAGCCCACCTGTGACTATGCAGGTGCCTCTCTTTTTCCCCCTTTCCTAATAAACCTGTCCTTATAGAATGTAAAAAGAAAAAGAAAGAAAAAATCCAAGGCAGACTTTATCATGAAGGTGATGGGGAACCATAGCAGAGTTTAAGAAAACTAGTAACCTAGTAATCTTGCGCTTAAAAAAAAGAAAATCATTTTCACGGTGAGGAGGATAGATAAAGGGCAACATAGCTCCGGGTAGACAATTGCTCTAAGAATAATGAACATTTCAAACCTAAATAGTGGCATAGATAGAAGGGGGGTATCTGAACAATTGAGAACAATTCACCTGAAGGCAATTCTCAGAATAATATATTGGCCTCAAGTTCTTAGTAACCTAGCTAGCATTTCAAAACCGCTATCACAATTTCAACCCACTTTGAAAAAGTATTCTTTTAGTTTTCTTTTTCTTCTGTGTTGTTCAAGAAACTTTTCTCAATTTATCCAAGGGCATTTCACTTTCATGTGATATGATTCCTAAGTGTTTAACAGATGCAAAGTATTTTGTACACAAAACATTGGATAGAGTTCATTTTGTGTATTCTTTTCATTCTTCCAGATGTCTTTTTCAGTTATGCCTACCACTGTGCCTTTCAAGGATTTTGTTCAATTAGTCTAAGGGCTCATCTGTCTAAGTTTCATTTTCTAATAAGTGTTTATCACAATTGTTGAATTCCACAGCTGATTCTCCTAAATGATCCCTTTGGAGCATTCTTGCCCTTTCTTGCTGAGTTGTATTTGTGTGTGTGTGTGTTGAATCTTCTGAACCCTGAATGGTTGCATGAGGCAAATTAAGTCATACTTAATATCCTTGCATGTTTATTTAGCTAAGTGTGATCTTTATATAGTAGCAATCAAACAATGGATCTATGATGAGTATCTCTGCTCTACTGATTTCATTATTATAAAACACTGAATAACAAAACCCTAAAACAACTACCTTAAGTAACTCATGTTATTAGGAATGATATGTTGGGTAATCAGAAGCATCTTAATGGGATAAGTTCAATTTAGCTGGCTGGTTTAAGAAATGTAGGACTTGGAGTCAAACAGACTTGAATTTGAATACTAACAATTTTTCTAAGCCAGGTAAACACAGTCATATTTTTATTTTACTGGTCTCCCATGTCTCTCTCTATGTACCAAGGTTTGGTTCAGCAGATTGTTGTAAAGATTAAATAATGTACAATGCACTCAATACATACATGCATGGGGAGCACTTTAAAAATAATTGTTGTCATGGATTTTATTCCAGATTCCTCTGTCCCTGGTGAATAGAAGCCCAATAAGCAGTATGACAGCTGTGAAACTTCTGACAATGTTTTTGTCTGGAAAATGGTATTTATTAATAGTATTACCTCCATTGTGGTACTACAGTAAGAACTAGGAGACATAATGTGAATAAACATCAAATATTATGGACATTGTTATATTTACCCATTATCATAGTTTTTTACAATTCTGATTAAATGTAAATCAAGTTAACTACTCATCATGAGTTGCAGTTCTTGGATTGTATATCAAGAACTAAAACCATGACTGACAAGCCCCAAACTGGGCCTTTACTACAAATGTAACCAGCAGTCTATACACAATGTTGAAAGGACTTATCAATCAAACATATCACTTTTGGCACCTCAGAATCTGTTATCTACAGAAGCAGAATGAAGTCTGGGGGTTCCATTATTATGAAAATTGAGAGCAAAGAATAAGAAACAACTAGAAACCTCTACCAAAATGTTCACTTAGATGGGTAGTTAAGGACACAGTCTCAGAGGCTGAGAGCCTGTGTTTGAGTCATGAAAAAATAATTAGCCAAATTAGAGCTATCAGTTCTCTGTGTAGCCTTGGCAAAGATATTCATCTTACTAAACAGCAGTTTCTTCATAATATAGCATCTATTTCATCAGATTGTTGGAAATATTAAAAGTACTAATTCAAGTAAACTCCCCAGCATAATTCTTGGTCCTTAGTAAATACTCAATAAACTATTAGTCGTACTAATAATGTCATTATTCCTAAACCTCAAGAGGTTCCTCCTAAGGCATCCTTCCAGAAAGGGCCTTAAGGTCCAAAATGTTCTCTTCAATTTTGTCTTGAATTTTCTCTTGGGGAAAGCATGAGTGTATTTTGCATGCAAGAACTGTAGCAGCGAGAAAAGATGATTTTACTGCTTGCCTTTCCAAATAGACTTAAGTGAGCTCACTATCTCCAAGAGTTGAGTGTTGAAGGAAATGTTCCATGCTTTATAAGGTAAGCAGTGACTCCCACATGCTGCCCTAGGCACTGACTGCTTTAAAATCATCTGACCCTGACAAAATTTCTGGATTCCTAGGCATCCTATAATCAGAATCCTCAGGAGTATAGCACAGGGTCTGTATTTTTAATAAGCTCTCGGAGGTTATGCTGATATGCCACCAGGGCTTAGAACCATCGCTGGGAGATGATACTAATCCTTGCAAGAGTTTTTGTTGTTATTAGGAATGACAACAGCTGCATTTATTTAGCCTTGCAATGTGCCTGGCATGGGTCTAAGCACTTTATACAAGTTAACTCCTTTATTCCTCATAATAACATTATGTATTGTTAATATGGCTATCTTCATTTCACCAATTAAGAAACTGAAACTCAAAAGGCTTAACTAACTTACCCCAATCACAGAAGAGCAAGGAATTGAACAAGGATTTGGATCCATTCACTTTACCATTCTCTTCTGTCCTCATGGACAAATGGAAGGGAAGTGACAAATGAACTGGAGCCAACTAGGAAAACAACTGGACTCATCAAGTTCTGAGACCTCAGAAACTCCCGTTCCTATGTCTCCCTCCCCCAAACCTTGCTCACTTACAGAAACACCAAGGACATGCCATCATATTCTGGAATAAACTGCCTTCCAAGGGCATGATCATATGAGACATTTTTCCCAATGTGACAAAGGACAGCTGAGCTGGGCCTGGGCTGTTAAATAGCCAAAGTAGATAGAAACCACACAGAGCCACAGTTGGCACTTTCCGGCCATAAAGTTAATTTCAAGTTTCCGAAAACAGACACCCAGCTGAGCTTCCAGCTGTGCCAGGTTCCTTGGGGAGGGAGGGGGTGGAGGGCAATGATGCTGGAGTGATGCAAAGTCTTTGAAGGGAGAAAAAAGAACCCGTTTCTAGGTGTGGTGTGCACTACACATGAGCACACCCATGATCCTTGTGCCCAGGTGTCCACAATTACAGGTGCATGTGCTCCATGCCCACGCTCCCAAGTGCCTTCTGCATTAACAAAATCATGGCTATAAGTGGTAGCCACAGATAAGTGTCATAAAAAAATCCATACTAACTCATTTACCCTGCAAAGGTCCTTCAGTTCCCATATGTTAGGGGTAGGGCAGGAAGCAACATAATCAAATCGAACTGCTGATATCATATTGCTATAAGAGTTTCATAGTTGGAGCTGGACACAGGGTTAGGGCATGCATGTGGTTAGGGAAGGACTTGGACTCTAAAGAGACAGAGCTTCCCAAAAGGAAACCCCATTGGACCATAGGATCCAAATGAAACAGAAACAAGACCCAAGGAGCAGCTGGACATGATGAGAACACAACACAATCTGGGATCAAAAAGAACATTTCATTCCCAATACAAATCTCAGTTGTCTCATCCATAAATCAGGTGTATAGACTCATACATTAGTTTATATGTTAGTTATGAAAGTTTGATAGATAATTAACATACAATTCTTCATATGGAAGTTAGCACATAAGTGATCAACCAATATAATTTCTTTCCACATTTCTTCCATATTCCTATATCCACTTTGTTTTTAATAACTTGTGTCCTATAACCTGAGGATGCAGCAATATTCAGAGGCTAACAAATGGGTCATAAATACTACTTCTGGCCCTGTGACCTTGCACCAATTGCTTAGCCTCTCTGTTTATCAATTTCTTACTGGTAAAACGAGGATAATAACTTTCTGTCCCTGGTACAGTTCTCAAGGATAATGGGATGATTCATTCTGTTGTAAAACCTAACTCGGGCTTGATGATGCTGGGTAGAAAATAAGTAAAATGCCAAAGGAAAGTGAAATGACTAATATTTAGAGTCCCAAGGCTCTAATGCATAGTCAGTGACATTTCCATCACTGCCAATTCCTTTCCCTCTTTTCTTTATCCCATACCGATCATAAGGAGATGCTGTAATGTAATCAATCCTCTTCACCAATTGTAGGCATCAGGCTCACCAATCTGCATAGGGTCTTTACTGGTTTCATCAGTTACACAATCACACTAGCAGGACAAGGCCAGAGCTTAGGGTATAGGGAGTTGAGTGAGCTCCCCAGCACCTCCAGGAATATTCACACTCGTCCTCTACCTCCTCTCATGCAGGCTAGTACTCTCGCATGTTGGTGTTCTCTATATCCCTTTAATCTATCTCTCCTAGGCCCAGCTGTGCACACTCACACATATACAGACCCACTGGGTGGCACAATCATGGGGCTTGCAATAACCCAGGTGCTGGATATACAGGTTAATGGAGGAAAAATCCTGACTAACTTACCCTACAGATATCCTCCTCCTTAACCTGGCTCTTCCCCCATCTCTCCCCATCAAAAGCCTGCAGGTTCTCAACACAGAAAGTCCAAACTGAGAGATGAATATACAAACAAGACCAGGGCTAGAATTGATATGGGGTAGTGGTGTAGCTGAAAATTGAATAGGCGCCAAAATATCCTGGTGGGCGGAGTGTGAAAGAACAGAGAGAAAAAATAGGAAGCAGGAAATGGAGAGATAAAAGGAAGGAGCAAGGATAGGAGAAAGAAAAATAGAGGAAAGGAAGGAGATGAGGATGGCAGACTGAGACAACAGGCCCACGTGGCCTGGCCAGGGTAAGCCCCCTGAAAGTGTGAACTGGAGGTGGCAAGGAATTATGGTGACCGTTAGAAGACTGGCTGATGTGGAGAGTGTGGCACAGCAGCAAGGTGACAGTGTGAGCTGATACCTGGAAATGGCCAGGGAGTTTGGAAAGCTGATTTGTGCATCAATAATTGTGAAAAAAAAAAAAAGTTTGAAGCACCTTGGAGAAGGGAGCAGCATGAAACACTGGAGAGAGAAGAAAAGAGAAGATGCTGGAGAAAGACTGAACTTTGCAAAAGTGCCTGCCTCTGAGGTTTGGAGGGACAAAGGGGCACCATCATGGACATGTGTCTTTGGGACCTTTGGGACTGAAAATGGTGACTGGGGTAAGATGACTAACCACTTGTGGCTTTGAAAACTTTGTGTTTTTCCTTGTTAATTTCCCTGTAAATAAAACCCTGTTGTTGAACTGCATTTGAGTGGCAACTGCTCAGCACGTGGGTAAGGGAACCTGTGGTTTATTGGTTAAAGGCTACGGCCCCTTTTCGCCCTGATATCAGAGTCAAAACTAGAAAATGAATGCGATCACAAGTCTATTGAGTGCTACCTCTGTGCTCGGCATGTTACACTTCACCTGTCCTCTAACCATAACAATTCCACAGAGATACCTTTTTAATCTCAGAAGGTTCAAGTTTGCCAGGGTCTCATAGTTAATAGCAATAGCAGAGTGAGGATTCCAGTAACAAGCCAGCTGACCTCAGAGCTCACTAACCCATCCTTTAAAGAACAAACTGTTCATAAGACCAGTGTAACATATTGATGGAGACCATCGTTTCTGGAATCAAATGCCTGGTTTAAATCCTACATTGACCATAAACAGAATGACTTTGAGCAGTCATTTCATAATATCTAAGATATCTATGCTCTGTCTATTATATTTTATTCTATTATATCTATCATATGCAGATGCATTATCTATCATATGTGTGTTATATGGAAGATGACCACATGCCAGATCTGTTCTTGATATAAAACCCTATAAGGAGAGTAATGGCATTATCCCTACTTCACATAAGGAGAAAGTGAGACAGAGAGTTAGGTAACTTGCCCAAGATTACCAGCTAGTAAATGACAGAGCCAAGATTCTATCTGGAATCATCTTGCTCCAGGACCATCACATCATATAGCCTCTACTCTGGGAAATGCCGACTCCTGACCACCTTCTACATTCCCCAACTTAAGACCCATCAAAGTGGGCACAAATCAAGTTGTTCCCTGAACTCTCACCACACTCCACACTGAACCAGGGGCAGCATCGGTGGGCACAGCGGCTCCTTTCAGGTCAGCACGCATCCCTCCAGACTCGTTCTCCAAACCTGCAAGAAGCCAGGTTCCCCACATGCTGACACCCCTGGTCTCCATGAGAGGTCTTCTAAGAGCCCTCTCTGTAGCACTTGAACACGGCGATGAGAGTGGAAGTATCTCCCCTTCCAGAAATTCCCTCTGGGAAGAAGCTGCTGCTGTGGTTACTACATTCAGGTCATTTGGAATCCCTATATTCAATTCATGCCCCAATGTATGTGATGCTTTGCTGCTAACACCACTGCCTGTGACCTTCAGAAGCTACTCCTCAGACACTGAGAGCTCAGAGCAAGCCCTGTGTAGAAGCACAGAAGCCAGCGCCCATGTCTGAAGTTGTAACAAATACTGAGAGATAGGTATATTCCCAAGCTCCATGCAGTACAGTTTGACCTAGGAGTCTGAGCCAAACCAGTACCAGCATGGGTCTGTACCACCCTCCACTCCTTTGCTGATTTTCTCCCAGAATCACTTCCTTAATAAATTACTTCTCAGGTCCTGTTTCTGCGACAGAGTACCAGCTAAGGGAAATGTCTTTGTCTCTGTCTTAATGAATTTCTAGACTGTCCTTAAATGCACCTGTTAAGTGTGACAGGAGTTAGTGACCATCTCCTAGCAAGTCTTGCATAGATGTGATAGATGATTTTCTCTGCAGAGGTTGGAGCATTTATCAACCAAAGTCCTCGGCTTTGGAACCTCGGCTGACACTTCAGAAAGAGCAGGACATTTTCCATTTAACATTCTGTTATGTGATTTCCTCCCCCTCGGTATTGTCCAGCCTCTATGATAAGAGCAAACCTCTTTCTTTTTTCCCTTTTATGCTTGCTTTGGAGTGGAGCTTTCGTCTCAGCTCTGACACATTCACTGGGACTCTTACGCTTCAGCTGCCAAGGAGATGAGTTCAGCTCCACTTGGAGAACTGACAGGCGGGGAAAAATGTTTATAAAACAAAAATCAAAAGCAAGACACCTGGCTGCCACCTGGGAGCCTGACAGCGTCACAGAAGCTGTCTCCTCCACAGGTTCCAGCCAGTGTCTCTCATACTAACAGGCTGCACACCACTTCTTCCCATTCCTCTAGGACTTGTCTCCCATGGCCAAAAACTCCATCTCTGTGAGGGGAGTCATGTCCCAGGAGACCACCCTGACTCTTCCTGGCCTTCAAGTCTGGTGTACGCTCAAGTCCTCAGAGGAGATAGTCAATAGCTGAAAGTGACCTTACCAGAGGTGCCAACTGCCTCAGACCCATCCCGAGCAGGTCAGTAAGCCAACTGCAGCTCCATAGTGAGGAAACTCTGGTCTAGGGAATGAGGACAGAGGAGAAAATCACTTGGCAAGTAGGGGAGTCCAAAGAGGCATGGAACATTCCTGCGTGAAGCCTCTTATTTACGTCAGTGCCCTTACTCTCCACAAGAGCAGCCCAGGGAACCACTAAGAGAAAAATCAATGCATGATGCCATGCAGTGGGTAAGGACACAGGTTTGAAGTCATACAGACCTGAGCTCCAGACCCCTTACTGGGGTTGTTTCTTCAGCAAGTGTGTACCTTAGTCAAGTGACATCACCTCTTGAACCTTGATTGCTTGTTGTAAACTGAAAGAGTAGATATAAAACCATTTTCAGGGTTGTAAGGTGGTTTTGTAGGGTCAGTCCAGCCAAGGTAGAATGAAGTTTCTCAGAATTCTCATCCCTGCCTGATGCTGTTAGTGCAGGTGACAAAGAAGCTTGTGCAAGATTGAGAAAGCTGAAGCGAAGCAGCGGCAACTGACTTGAAAGTTCTGCATTGCACACCAGAGACCCCTGAAGCTCATTCCCAGGGTTACAGATCTACTCGCCCCTTTAATGGTTTGTGGAGGCTGAGATTGCTTTTCAGCTTCTTTGTGTCCGAGGTCAGAATATATGCCAGCCCCTTACGCAGGGCACTGTGGTAGGGACCGGAGGAGAAAGGCAGGAAGGATTCCAATTGGTCCTCTCTCCCCCACTTGAAGGCTGATTCTTTTTCCGACTATTCATCCTACCAACTAACAGTAGCTTCAGATCCACCCCCAGTGGCAGTGTCAACAGCCCCTTGTGGAATTCTCAAGCTCCCACAACCATGTATAACCCAATCCCACTAATAAATACTTGATTGCGTGCAATTCGTCGAGGTTCTGCTTTCCTAGTAAACATAAGCTAACAACCCACACACAGCACAACACTACATGCTCTGAGCAGGAAACCTTGGCATAATTTGAGCGTAGTTACTATCAAAAGTACTTGTCTTTTGATTCTGGTCCCAACTCCACCTTGAACTAATCCCATAATCTTTGAACCTCAGTTTCCTCACCCACAAAGGGACAGAGCTGAGTTCACAAGGTTGTTCAGCCCTCAGCAGATCCTAGTTCAATTACTATTTTCATTCTACCAATAAAGGGAATGTTTCCAGAGATTAAGTTCACTTTGATTTCCAAGTTTGATATGCAGATGAAGAATAGCATCACCCAGAAAATACAGGCCATGTGAATTGTCAGACCTCAGAATTCTGTGCAGATTCACAGAGTCAGAAACTTTGGAGGAAAGGCCCAGAAATCTGTAGTTTAACAAGTTATTCAGGTGTTCCAACACATGCTGAAGTTTGAGAGCCACCACTTTAATCAGTAGCACAGCATAAAGTGGCTTAACCAGGACTTGAGCCCAGATCTATGACTCCTTTCTAGTTGTCCTAGAGGTCTAAAGAGAAGGGTCTGATAAGAACAAGTAATCTGAGATAATGCAAGTCCAAGAATGCAAGTAAAAGAACAAAACTAAATCCTTAGCAATATTCTTTAAAATCTTAGGATTCTGTAATTGAGAAACTTTGATCTCTGTTCCAAGACTGGGCTAAAGGTGACCTCTGTCCTCTCCCCTACACAGACTTTAGAACTTTTCCCTGGAATTTTCTTCTGAGCTAGAATAACTGTCAAGTGGCAGTAAAGGTGTCTGTAGTGCATTCACTAACCAAATTCAGCATCTGCTTTTTTCAGCTCTATTCTTTCTTTTAATATGTACACATCTGTGTTCAAAAATGCATAAGTAAGATAAATTAATGTATGCTCTGGGTAGTTTAGTTTCATATTCTGTTTATTTTTACTATTTCTCTTGATTCCTATCTCCTTTCTTCCCTTCTTCAACTTAGATAATACAAGTTAATCCTAAAACTGCCCAAAAAATTTCATTATTAAAAGGAATAGGCACAGTGACTGGGAAAAGATAGGTGCAAATAATATCAGACAAGGGATTAATATTCAAAATTTATAAATAACTCATAAAATGTCAATAACAAAAAAATTTAAAAATAGGAAGAGGATCTAAATAAACACTTCTCTAAAGAAGACATATAGGTATCCCAGAAGCACATGAAAAGATATTCAAAACTTCTTCTCATTCCCTACCTCCTTAACTGTCAATCAAAACAATGAGATAGTACCTCACCTATATGAGAATGGTAATTCTCATATAGGTGAGGTACTAGCACAAGAAGTAAGTATTAGAAAGGATATGGAGGAAAGAGAACCCTGAATGTAAACTGGTGCAACCAATATGAAAAACAGTATGGAGATTCCTTAAAAATGTAAGAATAAAAATATGTGATCCAGCTTTTCAACCACTGGGTACTTATTCTAACATGAAAACACTAATCCAAAGAGATATATACATTCTCAAGTATAGTCACAATAGTATTTACAATATTAGTATTCACAATAGCCAAGAGTTATAAACTACACACACACAAACAATAGAATATTACTCAACTATATAAAAAATGATGGACTCTTGGCATTTGCAATGACATTGTTGAATCTTGAGGCTATTATCCTAAGTGAATTAAGTCAGATGGAGAAAGACAAATACTAAGTAACTTCATACTCTGCAGTAGATAAATAAAACAAACAAAAGACCAAAACAAAACCAAACATTTAGACAATGAGAAGAAAATAAAATAATGGTTACCAGAAAGGAAGGGAGAAGGAAATTCTGGTAAACTGGGTAAAAGAATTCAATTGATGGGGTTGGATGGGCACTATGTTTTTGGTGATAAGCATAGTTTAATATATGTAGTATAAATATGTATCTATATATAGTATATATAGTATATATAGTATATAGAGAGTTATATAGATATATCTATATATAGCTATCTATAGATAAAAAGATATTGAGACTGAGAGATATGGATTTCTATTCACCTGAAACCTATATGTGATAAAGAAATGTTATTCCAATAAAAATAGATTAAAAAACAAACTCAAAATAACACAGATTATTTTTCTCTATCATTGTATTTCAAAAGCAAATAAATGCATGCACGTTCATGCATACTCACTTTACTCATACTTCATGGAAATCCTCCCACAACAAAAGATATACTACAGCTCTCATCCGTGAGTCTCAGAATGATAGAACAGTCCCATGACATAAACCTACAAAAATTTATATGAGCAAGCCCTGAATAATGGGAATTGACTAGGTTTTCAATTTTTTACTACCTCAAGTATTGTTATAATAAATAGTCTTGTACATACATACTTATGGTGATTTTATTTATGTGAGATAGATTCCCAGGTGCTGAATACTGGGCTCAGTGGCTCCTTGTATTTTTAATGTAATAGACATTATTTCATGGCTCTTCCAAAGGCCATAACAATTTACATTTCCATCACAGTGTATGAAATGTCCATTTCTTACACCCAACCAGTAATTAATGTTATCTGTCTTTTTAATGTACTTGAACATTAGGAAATGATAACTCATTGCTACTTTCATTCCAATTGTCCACATTTTCTATTTTA
>PVHY01013471.1:0-41231 GCA_004024945.1 Uropsilus gracilis | reverse complement strand
GGAGGGAGGGAGGGAGGGAGGGAGGGAACGAACAGGGAAGGCTAGGGTAATAACCTCAGGCAATCAGAAAAAAGAAACTATGTCTGAACCAGCCAAACATATCATTTGCAATTAGCAAATATGATGAATCTTAATTGAATTAAATAAATATTGAATAGCTAAATGAATGAAAACCACAGGGATAATTATAAGATATTTTTTCAAAAAGTCTTAAAAGTCTTGCAGAGAAGAATTGAAGTCTGAATTACATTTATGTAAGCTAATTCCAGATATTACCAAGTTATATGGTACTCTACAAATATGCACTGGAGACCATGAATTTAAATAAATCTGCACCTAAATCTGCTGTCACTCATTAGCTAAATGAACTTGTCAATTTTCATATTAATTTTAAACCTGAGTTTCTCTATGGGAAAAAAAGGAGAATTGGTTCAAATTCATGTATTTATTGTAAGGAGTAGATTAAAATGAGGTGCACATATGGCACAGTTACTGACCAACCTTACCTAATTTTGCATTCCATTTTTCCACTGGCTCTTTAAAAGAATATAAAGATTTCTTGGACAGTTCTCTTTTCCACCACTATTTCATCCCAATTCTATCATTCTTGGTGGTGCCAATAACTATCATTTTTACCTCTTTTCCACAGTTTCATTCACTAAGTTTGTTTTTTCATATGGTTTACATAAACTTCAAAGATTCTTACCACTGCTGTTGTCATTGCTATTGTGTCTGAAATAGCTGCAACTAGCCCTTCCTTGCCTCATGATGTAGCTTATAGGATGTTGTATCTTGTCTTGTGATGAAGTCCTTAGAGACACCCCTCTCCCCTGCTTCTGCTCCAGCAAAGGTAAATATTAAACAACATATTTCTCAGCAAGCTTTATCTAAATTTAAACATAATTAAGGATTCAAGAAAATCATCAGTTCTGTTCTCTTATCATCCTTATTAATGGTGAGATCAAATTGTTATTGATAGTGACTGGCTCTAAAGATGAATCAGGACAGATATTTGGAATTTTTTTTTGGTTTCAACTCATCTTTAATTACATTTCTGATAATACAGAGTCAAAATACACACCCTGTATGAAGCTTTTCCCTCCTGTATAACAGAATTTGCTCTCTCCCTTTTTGAACCACTTTGCATCTCTCTTGTTTGTATACTGAAACACATTTAGATTTAATATTGGAGTATTATTACACTTGTTTTATCTTCTTAATTAAGATGTATGTTCTTGAAATTAATTTTTATCATCTCTGTAATCAACACAGTGTCTTACATAATACCTTGTTAAATACATACTTGGTTACAAGTAAATATTCATTAATGTTGAAATTAGAAAGGGATTTCTTACATCTTGAGCTAGGAATTTGAACACCATGACTAATCTTTATGCATCACAAAAGCACAGAAAATATGGAAGTCATTTCTTCATCTTATTACTGCATGATGAGCGACGGAACCCCAAGTTACGTCCTATGTTTCCTTAGTGTATCCCTCACTCTCTCTCTCAGTCTTCCAATAGCAGCCACTTTCATAACTCTCAGTGGGGCATTGCATACTTTCCAGTAGGAGGCAATTTTATTGCTGCCAGCAGGGAATCGTGCTCTTTCTTAGAAGTAGCCAAAGTAAAGGTGACTGAAAGAGCTGGATCTGATTCATAAGCTTTCATGTTTAGCTTAGTACAAAATTATACAAGCTTACCTCTGGAGTACATAGGCTCTACAGATACAGAAATATATTAGTCTCCTTGTGGTATAATGCTCAGTGCTGAAATGGCTTATGTATCAAAGTGCTTAAGTACTACAGTGATGGATATAGACATCTAGGTGTTATGAACAGGATTTGGTTTTTCTTTTTGAAAAGAGACAAAAACTCTGAGGTGTTGGTCTTTCATCGCTACCCTTCAGTGATCTTTTAATTAAAAGATGGTCCCCACTTTGTGTTTTGCAGGAACACATTTATATTAGCATTGGTATAGACTCTACAATGAACTCACCAAGACAAAAATTTTGGCAAAATGTAGACAAGCTGAATCATTCTAAAAAAATATAAACTTTTCTTTGTTTTCCTCTAAACCTTAATCTTCCATGTTATTTATTAATCTTTTGACTACTCAATAATATAAATTCATCTACTCCTATTTCTTTTTCTTATCCTCCTTACTTGAAGTCAACTGAATAAATAAATTTGATCTACCATATGTACATGGATAGGCATTAGGTGCCCTGTAATAAAAAGTATTCTGTTTGCTAATTTCAGAGAAGATGGCTTGAATATAGAGAACGATTTTGTGAAATTAATAGTGATGATAACAATAAGACTGTAAGGACACATTATGATAACTGGAGGGAAGGTCAATTATACAAAAGTGGTCAATTTTATGGTAAATGATAGAATTGGACTTTAAGTGATGACTAAAATGTAGTAGATCCAATCTTGACATATAGTGATGTACAACTGAGACATGAAATGTTAGAATGCAACATTTCTTCAATAAAAATGTTTTAAAAAACAAAACAGTAATTTAATTGGCTACAGATATATTTAACAAAGCACTGTTGAATAAGACTAGTAACATAGTTGTGTTTTTTCTTGTCACTAAATGATATAACAAGTGTAAGTTCATTTTGTGTGTTGTTTTTTCACTACTACATATGATCCATTCTTTCTCTCTACAGATATTTTTCCACATTCTAAATTAAATTATTTTCATGCTCATTCAGCTATATCAACTACGTAGGTATAGCTCTCATTAAGCAACATCTGGTATAATGGATAGCAATATATTCACATAGATTACTTAAAGAAATCCTACATTAAAATGCAGAACTGAAAAGAAATGCTTGTTTTTCTATGATTTTCTGATTATTTTATTCTATATTTTATATTTACATTTGTCTTTTGCTGTTCTGTCCACTCCAATTTGCCAGAAATCTAGGAATTCTGACTCCTACCATCTCCTAAGTTAACTGTCTAAGAGCATTATTTCTCTGAACCTTCGAGTACCTCCACAAACTTGTGTCATATAAATGTTCAATTTATGTTTAGTGGTTTTCTGCTTCCACACACACAGGCACACAATACAGGCATAGGTAGAAAGGCATACTCACTGCATACATTGAGTACACATGCCCCTACTCCTATATACAAACCTTAATGCCTAGGATGAAGTTTAAAAAAAGCCAGATACCCCAGATCTGTCCAGTCATTAGAAAGTTAAAAAAAAAAGATATGCAAATAGCTGAGCTGCTTTTTCACATGAAGAGTATCATTACCTGAAAGAGATTCTGTGGCATTCTCAAGATTGACTCAACACTGACTGCTAAATGGAGAGTGGGTAGCACCTTTGCAAAGTTCAGTTTGAGCATTGGTCAAATAAGTGACTATCTAAAAGACTTGATTTTGAGTACAAAAATACATATTCAATGCCTACATTTAGTTTAAATTCCTTAAAACCTAATGGGAAATAGTAGGTGATATAATCTTTTTTGTGATATCCATGAACATTCTGTACTAGGAAGAAAGAAATTGTGGCTTATATTTGAAAAATTTTAATATGTCACTTACTTCATTTTATGAAGTTCCCCTACTTCCTTTTATGAAGGATCAATTTTTTTTAGTTTTAAGGATTTTTTTTTTTAGTTTTTCATTTCATTAGTCTTCACTGAAAAAAAAAATGACCTCTTCACCTTGCTTTGGCAGTAACGTTTCATTCTTTAGATCGACTTTTAAATTAGCCCTACTGTTTTTTGTTGTTAATGCAGTTACTTCTTTCCAATGTGAATAAAATGATAACATGTTTCATGTAAAAAACTTACAGAAAAAAATCACAAATTACTATTGACTCCTCATTTGAGCCTATACTGCATTTTATCTGGGTCGTTATTTTATGTAGTATAATTATGCATTATTGTATCTTAGCCTGTTAAAGGGTCATATGTGAAGTAGTGATCAGTGGTTCAGTGTCATTCTTGGAGGATATATTGAATAAAGTTTTTTCCTTAAGTCAACACTGATTCTGATTTCAATTAACATTGTCAGTGTTGATTTGAAGTATGGAATAGGGAGTAAGTTCATTAAATATGCAAACCACTTTGAATTAAGTGAAGATAATTATTGACTAGAACCAAACAGAATTAATAATGACCTTGACAAATTAAACAATCTAATTAGAAATAGAACAATGTTTAATGAGGACAGATATGTAATAATTCACTCAAAAACAGAAAAAAAAACAAGTAGTGTGTATGTAATTGTGTTATATATATATAATGGTCAAAATTAGAGGGTGAAGGCATTTTCAGAATGAAATTCTATCAGTTATAGATATGAAATATAGCATTGATATTTATAAAGAAAACGGTCAAATCCAACTTGCAGTGTAGTTGTTCAGCCCTTTTAAAGATCACCAAGATCTATTTATAAAGTCCATAAAATATTCAAAAATTAAAATATGAGAAAAACATTAGTTGATAACAATGTATGAAATTAATAAATAGATCCTGTGACAAGGGGGGAAATTTAACTCATTGAGAAAAAGAAAGAAGGATAAAAATGAGAAAAATAAGTTTAATTTTATTAAGAAATGCTGTATTATAGGAGGTGACTAGCTATAGTCCATTTTCTTTTTTTTATTTTATTTATATATAAATTTCACAACATTGTAATCCCAGGGGTTTACCCCCCATCCTCCCCTCCATTCCCCCCCCCCTTCCCTCCTGCTCAAAGTTGTGCACTTCAGTTTGGTGCTTAGCTTGTTTTGACTTTTCCTCAAGTCTTTTGTTTATTTTTTCACTATATCCCATATATTAGTGAAGCCATTTGGTTTTTGTCTTTTTCTTTATGACTTGTTTCTGCTAATATGATTTCTTCTAAGTACATCCATATTGTTATAAAATCGTGGAATTTGTCATTTTTAATTGATGAGTGATATTCCATTGTGTATATATACCACATTTTTTTCATTCAGTCATCTGTTTTGGGGCATTTAGGTTGCTTCCATGACCTTGTAATTATAAATTGTGCTGCAGTAAACATCCGAGCACAGGTGTCCCTTTGTACCCACATTGAGGTCTATCTTCAATGAGAACAAAATGAGAGAATTTTATGAAACAGAGTTTTAGGTTAAGCTTTAGTAAGGACATCATAATGTTATGTTTTCCAAGTTATTAAAATTCCTTAGGAAAAAGAAAAATATCAGTTTTGAGGACTGCCTTACCTACCTTAAGTTATATAGTCAAATTATGTGATATCTCCAGGAACTCTTTCAGCTCTCTGATAATATGATTGTATAAGAATTCTTTCTTGAAACCACCTAGAAAATTTTTCTACCCTTTCCCCTAGAAATTTGTTGATCTCAGGAAGTTCATGGGAATTATTAAAGTCCTTCCTTCATTTTCAATACAAGAACATAAAGTGTTTTACTATTGAACTATTTAAGATTAACATTTTAATATAAATTTTAAGAAGTAGTTGACAATCGACAGTAACTTAATAAAATATTGGTTGCCAGAAAAATTTGAGGTAATTCCATATTTATGCATGGTATAATAAATAAATGTTTCAGCTTTTACCTAATACAAAAAATTAAGTGTTTTGCTTCATACACAGATCTATTGCAAAACAATTCTCTATATGAAGCACTGGGACCTTTTGGAATGTCTTATTTAAATAGTATCTTGCATTGTGTGTATGTATGTGTGCATATTTACGTGCATGTATATAATAAAATAGTTAACTATTTGCTAATGGATTATATAAAATAAAGTGCATAGTCATAAATGCTAATTCTGTCAGCAGGTAGAAAAATAAAATACAGTATCTGCCATATATCAGGATATATGACATTACAAAATTGGTTCCTAGCTTGTAGAGTGCTTCAACATGTCAGACAAAGCAATCAGATTTTCAGATAACTGTTTCCTTACGTTTGTACAGAGCTGGCATTTTGCAGAGTCTAATAATCATTTTTATTATACTTGTTTAACATCACTAAGAAGAGCAGAGTGTTTTCATCATTTAGGATCCTCTAGAGTGACCTACAATACCCAATATCCACTTAGCTTCTAAATGTATGGGAAATACAAATCTCTCCAACTATGGAAAGATGTTCTCCTAAGTGTTCCATTGTATCATTCTTTCTCAAGTGCCTCTGCTTTCCATAACATTCCAACATTTCCAATAACTGCCTTGTTTATACCACAAGGCAAATTAGGGTGCCCTGAATACTGTGAGGGGAAAGGGGATGGAAATATTCCCAAGTTTTACAGGAAAGATTTGAAACTCATGTGCTAAGTGGTAATACTCTATGTCTAGTAATACACCAAAAGAAATATTGTTTGGAAAGGAAAGGTATCCTCTTCATGTGTCCTACTATACTTTTCCTAGGCCAAACATACTTGATGTCAATAGATATTTAAATTGTTCTTAAAATAAATATCAAAAAATTGTATGCTCTAAAGGAGTTCTATGCACAAATTCTCAAACAGAATAAATTCTGTTGTACCACAAAAGAACAGGTTTGAAGGTGGCAGATAAAAGATGAAAGAAAGGATTGAGAAGAAAGAGAACAGATGGGCTACAGAAAACTGTGTCTAGTCTCTTCATCAAGAGGCTTTTTTTTTGGAAAACAATCCCTTTCTCTCTAACCAAAGTCATCCCTTCTGCCCTGCATATAATTATTCAAAGGTGTGTCCTCATACTTCAACTTGCCGTTTAAAGGGCTTTTACTATCTTGAGAAGAAATATTCTGACTTAGGAGAGGAAGGAAGACACAATCACTTCAATGCTAGTCTGTTCTCTTTAATGGAGATTAGTTGTGGCTCTAATCCTTCTGAATTACCTTGCTTAAACATTATACTTCTAAACTACACAATGGAATCTCATATTAGAGGACCGTATTTCTTCACAGATTAGAATCTGTCTTTTATCTTTTCAAAATAGGAAACTTGGTATTATTGAGCTAAAGAACATTCGGCTCTTTCTTGATATTGCTTTCATTAAATAGTGACACCCTCCATGCACCTAATACAGTTCTCACTGATATCTTCAATGAGACTAAGCCATCAATGAATCACATTTTCTTATGACTTCAAGGAATGCTACAGTTCTGTCTACTTATCATTTATTCTTCATTAGACTTTTTTTTAATTTATATCTGAGGAGTCTGGGAAAATTGCATAAGGAGAAGGCACTACAAAATGTGGTTTCTCAAAGGACAAGTGATTGCTGGCTGTGCTAAAAATAGGAAAATGGAAAAACTTCCTGCAGTGCTCTATAAGTAGAATATATTTATTTTCCTTCATCCTCGTTTAAACAATAAAACCTTGAAAGTGGGGAGTACCAAAATTTATTTTTTTCTAATAATGTTAACAATGGAGAACATTGTTTTTTTGTTCTGATATTTATCTTTTGTTAAGCCACTATTTAAAAACTAAAGCATTTATTTATTTAAATTGCTTAGGCTAGAAGAGATAGTTGAGCATTCTTTTTTTAGCATTTTCATCTTGATCCGGACATTTCACTCATTAAAACAAACACAACTTGTCCAATTTGATTAACTCTGCTTAAATAAGCAACCCTTTTAGGAAGATATTCTGTTATTTTCTGTCTTATATCTTCCAGTACAGCATTTATAGTAGCTACATTATAAAAAAACCTAAGTGTCCTAGGATAAATTAGTGGACAAAGAGGAATGGTGTATATATGCAATAGCTACTACTCTCCTATTAAATAAAAATGAACTTCTCCTGTTAGAGATGATATGAATAATACTGAAGATGACAATGTTAAGCTAAGTCAATCAGAACAAAAGAAATACTAGATGGTTTCACTAATATGTAGACTACAAAGAAACAAAATAAGAGATTTTTTAAAACCAAACCAATAGCAACCCCCAGAAATCTGACTGTAAAACTGAAGTCACCTAAAAGCAGAGTGGAGCAGGGACCCAGTGGATTTTGATGGAAGACTACAGGTGTCTATTAAGTGTGACATATTAAAATACACCTGAAGAATGTTATCTTATTTTTCTAAATCATATACAGTGTCATAAAAATGCTACATCAATTAAAAATATCATGAAAATCAACAATGTGCATTTTAATATGGTGTACAAAGCAATAAAATACCTTAAAACACAATGCTAAAATGTGAACATACTCTAAGTGTTAAAAGCCCTGAAGAGAGAGTAGAGCTTGATTTGGAAGTGAAGAAATTCAAAGTAGACAAGAAGACACATTACACTGAGAAAACCAAAGCATGAAACTAGCATAAATCAAGGAATGATGAAATTGTAGCATAAATATGCATTAAGCAAAAAAAAAAAAAAATCAAAGAATGAAAAAAATGCTTTCAGGCAATTTTTTGAAGGTTCTAGAATGAGTTCAAACTGCTTTTTCTCAGGCCAACCTGGTAGTTAAGGGCTATGTAGGTTTGGGGTAATAGTAGGTAGGTTGCACTTTGCATCAGAAAGAACACCTTAGCTGTGATGCATAGGGAAAAGTCTTGGAAATTAAAACTCTTGGATAGAAAGCATGAAGTTAATGACAAATTGAAATGTATAAGATTTAAGAGCCAAAATATATAGAACTTAGTGAAACATTAAATGGGGTGGGGAAGTGAGACAGAACACAAATGAAGATGAAGGATTAGCTGAGAATGAATGTAATTGGAGGGTAAATAAGAAAATGTCACTTCCAGAAACCACACTATATGACAAAGTAATAGAAACAATAGTAATATAATGATTTTCAACCACCAGTAATTTAGCACTTCTAGAGAATGAATACTAAGCTGCTTATCTTATATGCAATATCTGATTCAAACCTCTAAACAAAATCATTTCACCATGTTAAATATGGAAAGAATTTTAGTTTGTAACAGCCTAAAACTTTATCCAAGGATTAAAATGCAAATATTTACACCTTCAATCTCCACACTTTAGAAGTTAAGTGCTTGACTAATATATGGCTGCATCTGAAGACTTGAACACATTTTCCAACACTTCCCTTGCTTTTATGGATCTTAATGACATTAATTCTCATTTTTCTGCCATAGTAATTGTTGTTCTAGTTTTTACATTTATTCTTGAACCCCTGCATTTGAACTCTACCCACAAGAGCTTTCAGCTGCTGTAACCAGTGAATGGATATGGGTAGTAGGCAAACTATTGTGCCTCTTAATTGCCTCTTTTTTTTTTTTTTTTGAGACTAGGTCTTGCCATTTTTGCCGTGGAACCGCAGGCTCACGTTGTCCCAAGTACCAAAGACTCAAGCAATCTCCAGCCTCAGCTTCACAAGTAGCTGAGATTACAGGCATGCACCACCACGCCCAGCTATTGTTTTGGAACTAGGTCTTGCTACATGCCCTCAGTAGGACTCGAACTGAGATCTCTGGTCCATGCTGTGGCTTCCTAGGCTGCCATTTACAGGCATGCGCCACCATTGCCTCTTAAGGCTCCAAAAATATCTGCTCTCTGGTAGATGCTGCAACAAGAAAACTGCAGAAAGATTTTAGGGGAAAACCTTGAGCTGAGTTGGAGGATACTTTTAATATATCCTTATTTGTTTGTCTTCTGCTATCATCCCCTTTGCCTGAAGCATCTAGGGTCTATCCTAAAAACCATATTATCTTTCTTTCCCTGAAGAAAAATTCACTGTGATAACTTGAGTAGACTTGTTCAATTCCATAAAAAAAGGGGGGGGATTAGACTTAAAATTCCCCAGAGCAATTACTAGCAGCTCATTGTTGTCTGTCAGTGAGCATTCCATATAACCAGGGTCACATATATATATTATATATAAAAGAAACTGGAAATGGAAAAAAGTTTATGCAAGTAATTTATAAGTTTATCTGGATAAGTGCTAGTCTATTGTTAAAGAAAAAGGGATATATGAGGGAAAACTTGAAAGGATAGCTAGAACTTTTTTTTTTACTTGACAATTTAAAGTGTAAATATTTATCTCAACACATTTATTATAATAATTTCATTAGCACGAATTTACATATATGTTCCAAGGAGTTGCTGTGAGTAAAATTATAACCATTCAGTATTATAAATTCATACAATCTTGTACTTGGAAAAGAAATGAGATATTCATTCCTGTTCATGAATCCTTTTCTTGATAATATTTATAAGGTCACCCCCCCAAAAAAAAAAACCACACACCCCTATCAGAAATTGCTAAATAGGGCATTATAAGATAAGTATGCTTCATAATAATAATCTTTATGTATAAGCAATATAATATGTGATTTAAAAATGAAATGATAGGTCATCTCATCGTTTCTAGGAGAGTGCTGTCATCCTCTCCAATTTTTTTTTTTTTTTTAGTTGAGGAAAAAGAAACATCGCTTCTCAGCCTTTTGGCTAAGATCAAGTGAAGACTCAGAAACATGCCAAAGTTCATCGAGCTCATAAATAGCAAATCCAGTTGCTTTTAAAATCTAACCTACCCAATGTTAAAATTATTGATATCGGAGATATCTCATCATATTTTCACATTAACTTTCAGCTCTTGAAGGATTTTAAGTGCTTTTTCTTCCATGGAAAGAGTTTGAAATTAGTCTAGACCTCCTCAAATTCCTAATACAATATGCCCCATACATTAGTTTCCCAGCAAATCTAATGGTCACGCAAATAACTAAACACCCCTTTCTAATCAACTCACAATTGTTTTAGTATCCACAGATGGCTAGTCACATAGAACAATAGTATAAGGAATGAGAAATCAAGATTGATGATAGTCAAAGCCTTTGACTTCTTTTGTCATTTACCACTTATCACTACACTTGATTTAACTATTAATCTCCATGTGGGGATGTAGGGTTCAGAGAGAGAGGAAAACTCAGGTTTAACAGATTCAGAGTGATCACTTACTGAGATTTATATGTGTTTATATGGAATTTATGTGGCAATATGGAGCATATTAGTTAGCATCAGTATATTCACTGTTCTGTTTTAGTATGTGTAAGATGTTTTCATCTTATGGATATGTTTCTGTAGGGATGTTTCTTCCTGTGCCCTGGGTAAGCATAACCAATTATTGAAAAAGCAGTGCAAATATTTGCCATGGTAAATTATTATATATGCTAAACTCTTATTGAAAGTTTGAGAATTGTTTGCATTTAAAAGCGGTGGTTTAGCATATTTAATATTTAGCCACTTCATCTTCTCCTTTTCTTTATTTTACAATTACCTCTTTCTTGAATAACTTACTAGTATTCTTTTAGGACTTATAGTATAGACTATAATTGTTTGATGACCTTTTCCTCTAAAATTCTACTAATATGCAAAAAATGTATTGAGCACTTATTCATCTGTGTTAGACTTTTAAAAAGACTTCTCTTTCTGTAATAAGCTATTGTGTTGCTCTCATTTTTGCTTTATTCTACTTGTGTCACTTTTGCTGTTTTCTTGGTGTTATATATAATGATGCTTGGTGTTATATATAATAATATATCAAGTAAGTCGTGCCATATCAGATAAGTTGTATTTTGATTCAAGCATATTTCAAGGCAAATTTGTAAGTGGAACTTGAGATAAACAAACAAACAACAACAAAAAAAAACTAAAGGGGATATGCCTTTGTTCTAAAATACTGTGCTAGTTTAACTTTGAATATATTGAAAATAAACTGTCATTTTCTGAGATCAGGAACTTAATATCAGCAGTAAACTGAAATAGTACTTAAAAAATTAGATTTTACAAAAAGCAACAAAATTATATTCCTGTCATGTTTAAAATGATATGTTGTCACAGAACACAATTATATTAAAGATTGTAACATTTTATTTAAATTTTCATTACAGATGATACATTAATTTATTTAACATTATTTAACTAGCATGACTATCTGGGAAGACCAATTATATATTTAGATATAAGTATATGATCTCACTGGTACTAAATATCCATTAAGAACAATAAGGGAGATTGATGATCGTAGATATTTATAGTATAGATTAAAAATATTCAAAAGTACAAAAAAGTATCAATGAAGAAAAAAGTGGTCAATCCTCTTCTTAATAGATTTTATATGAAACCTACCCTGGTCTTCTCCAGCTCCAGACCTTCAGATACTAGCAGCTGCAAATGCTGCATTTCTACCTAGTCTTGACACATTTATATGCAGAAATTAAATGAACAAACAAGTCCTAGTATTTTAATACACTTTTAATGCTAGAAGTGGCAGTGATAGAGACATAAACTTTTCTTTGAAAAAGTTTTCTTATCATCATACCATTAGTAAGATAATTACTGTGTGTTCCAGAAGTGGATGCCCTGTCATTTCGGCATTAAATTGTACCTGCAGCTCATTTTTATTCTTGCCTTTGTTCTGTTATTCATTCATGCTGTTACCTCAGTTTATATTTTACAAATGGTAGACTTAGTTCAGTTGTAGTAGAATATTTCAGAAAATTCTTCTCTTCAGATAGTAATTTTTAAATACATCATTATATATTTAAAAGTATAGCAGTGAAAGTATAGTGTAAAAAAAGAATGATCATGGTAGTTTCCTTAGAGAAAATGATTCACATCAAAACCAAATAAAATACAAATTAAATTTTACTAAAATTTACCATCAGAAATCAACACGAATTGTTCCTTAGTAAACAGCATCCATAATTTATTGTTTACAGCACAATTTTATACAAAAATTGAAACCGACGACATGCAAAATTTTCACAGTATCTTTGCCTATCACTAGTGCTCATTACACAGTATCCCAAAGGAAACTTCACCTAGAAACACTCCAAAAAGTAAGAGGTATAGCTAGCATGAGATTCATGGTTCATGGTTATGGACTGCTCCGGGCATTTATTTTTTGATCATTCTTTTTTTGTTTAAAATAAAGCACAGTGTTTCAAAGTTTCTCATTCCATTTCCAAGAGTTAGTCAGGTTAAAATTCATGAACATCAAATTTTGAAGAGTGTAAAAAATACAAATTTTTCTTCAATGTTAGTCATTAGAATTGAATTTCTACATAAATGCAGTGAGGTCCAGTAATATCTAAATGGGAGAATTGGTTCAGAAATTCAAATGTAAGGAAATCAGCTACAAATCTAGAGATGGATAATCTGGGACAAATAATTTAAAGATGATTGAGAAGTGTTCAGTAAAAGAGAAAACTGAAAGCATATTCAGCTTTCCAGAGTATGAAGGTTCTTTTTTCCATTTGAATACAAATGGAACAAATCTTCCTACATCCCATTTGCTAAGTCAAATATAACATATGAAATATGAAAACAAGATTATCATGGAATCGTCACAATTCTACATTTGAATTCTTTACCTATCTCTCATGAACTGTGAAACACTGAAGAAATCTCTTATTGGCTATACTTAATTTTCCTCATCTATACAATAGTTAAATAATTCTAAACTTGAGTGATTGCTGTAAGGATGTAAGGATAATGTATATCAATAATGTATGTTAGCTTTCCAACATGTACATAGTAGGCGTTACATAAATAATGACTATCTTAAAAAATAAATATTTAAGTCAAAACATGCTGCCCATATTAAAAATAAAATTGCTTTATAAAAATATCTAGGCTTTGCCACCTAAACATGGTCTTATAATATTTTTAATTTAAAAAACTAAATAATTGCATATAATTTTCTAGCAATTTAATTTGTCATTGCTTTAATGAGATTTGTCATACCTTTTTGAGGTAGATTTCTTTGATGAATATTCATAAAACGAGTATTGTCTTCGCTAGAAAATGTTACCCTTCCTTCAGTAATGATTTTATCTTTCCATGACTTGTGTACTTACCATATGGCATGTACTAATGGCAGTTATATTATATTAAGAAATAAGGAGATAAAAGCAATTTGACATCATCTATTTTCACAGGAAATCTACTTTCCTTCCTTTAATTTTATGCTCAGTTGAAAATACTTAGTAACCATGTTTCTCTTCTCTCCCAACAATCAAGATCTCTCCAGGACCTTTCCAAGCAAACAGACATTCCTTATGGCACAGTCCTGGACTCTGCAGTGTATGAACATGTTCGCATGAAGGGGATGAATCCTTTCGAGAGGGACAGTATGTATTCTCAAATGTGGCGGATGATCAACAGAAGCAATGGCTCAGAGAATAATGTGCCGGAGTCCCAAGCAGGCATTCAAAAGGTATGGTGATAATTTTCATTGATAACCTATATTTGTTTCTCATAGTGGAATTGCTAAGTTGAGATTTTTTTTTTATTTGATATAGAATGTTCTGCTAAATTATACCTTCTATTGATTTGGAGAAAATTTTTAGGCAACTCAACGTACTTATAAAGGGAATTCAAAGTCTTCAGTAGTGTACCTAAATGTGTTTCCAGGGGCATTCTACAGTTAAAAAACATGAGTTAATACTGTTCAGAAGAGGGTCAAATATTTATACATAAGAAATAGGGTTTATATAAATCCCATACCAAATCTCATTCAGGTTATTCAGTTCTTTCAAGTAACTCAGGATATTCTATGTTGTGCATTTTTATATAAAATCTTGTCTCATGATTATGTGAATTTATCTGTAAGTGAACCCTGTCAACAATTGTTCCTACAGATGTTTTCTTTTTCCCAAAGTCAATATTTATTAATATTTTATTTTGTATGTAGTCAACATCTAGAAGTTATTGAATTCAAAGGAGAATTACAAAGTAGTTTGTGTGTGAAAAGTAAGAAGCTAGTTATTTTTTTTTTGGACTGTAGTTTATTAAAAAAATATACAAAAGAAATTCCCCTTTAGATTATAAATCTCTTTAAGAAGAATAAATTATTTTTCCTAAAATTATGTCCAGTGATAAGTGCAGTGAAAATCACAGTCATTGATTGATACTCAATACATTTGTAATGAATTGATGACTGGATGTATGTCAAAACAGCAACGATGGCAGCTTATAATTTTTGTCTATAATCTTTCACAACAGAGTAATCTAGACCCAGATGCTTAGTTCCTTGTTCAAAAATCAATCTCAATAATACTAAGCAGCAGAATATTTTCGTAGCTATATAAATAACTCAGCCACAGATTCTAGCATTTTTCTGTCATTTCATACCATATCCCTTATATTTTGTTATCACTATAGTCAACCTAGAAGTTTTTGCATTTATTGCATCCATATTTCAAATTTATTGATGGGTATACAAACTTCTTTTCAAGTAATAATGATGCTTTTAAGGAAAGGAACATTCTTTACATTTTACCAGTGACCTCTGGATCCTTCTAAATTATGCAATTCTAGTTTTCAAGAGCCCAGACACTGATCCAAAAGTATTTCTTCCTGTTTTTCTAGAGAACCACAGAAGTTTAACATGGTCTGCTCTAGTTAGTAGTGATTTTGGAGGAGGCAAAGGAGAGTGGGTGGTGAATGAACCTATATATTTTCTGGGGCAAAAAAAAAGATAGACATTTTAGAATTTACTTAATATGCAAAGGATATGAATGAACTTGAGACTCTTAATAAGTGTACTATGGTTTTGGTAGAATTATTTTCCTTTGCATTGTCTATTGTTAAAAATAATTTATTTCTTTTTGTAGTTTTATATCAAAGATGAATTTTCTTAAAATAATGGCTTATATCTCCTTTCAATTATATTATTAATTGTTAATTTATATATTTCAGTGGTATTTTAGCTTTATTTTTATTATGATTACTTGAAGTGGTATTAGTTTATAAAACTACAATACTATAGTGGTATTAGTTTCACATGCCTACAAATATGTTTTTTCACAGTACCCACTAACTAAGCCACATTAATCTTCCATCATAGTCTATTGCGTGTTAATGGGTCTTTTCAATTTTAGAAGCCAAAGACTTTCATGTCATACAACCTCTTTCTGCACCATCATTCCAGAGAAACTTAATTTTTTTTTTTAAGAAGACTTACAAATTCTCAAATGATTATTTTTAAAAATCTCTATATTCACTAATTGATTCATTCCATATATTATAAATACCAACTTAGTACCAGGCACTGATCTAGGTACTGGAGATAAACTCAACCATGTAGAAATTATAACTGGAATCTTATATTTGGATCCATACATTTGCAAAAAGTTTCTAGTGAGAGATCATATGGAACTAAAATTTATAATCA
This sequence comes from Uropsilus gracilis, assembly GCA_004024945.1. NCBI lineage: Eukaryota > Metazoa > Chordata > Mammalia > Eulipotyphla > Talpidae > Uropsilus > Uropsilus gracilis. The sequence continues at coordinate 25,127 of PVHY01013471.1, read as the reverse complement.
AAAAATTTTAAACCATAATTCATACTATGAGAAAAAAATAGAGTGGTACAGTCAAAGTTAAAGAAGGAATATTGTTAAGGAAAAATGATCCAATACATGGCTGAAAATTTATTACAAAAAGAAGAGGTAATTAATAAAATGTGTCTTGGTTTAGTTTACAAGGTGGTGGTCAGCTTCTGTTAAAACACAGAACACCAAGCAAGTAAGTTCTAACTTTCTCACCTACTAAATAAAGCTCCTTGGGAGTTTGTGAGACTGAAAGCTATCAGACAAGAATATGGTGGTGGATTCTTACTCAGGTAATTAGTCTTGCAGAAGTCACACAGGAACTTGCTATTTCCTGTCATTGAGTTCTAATTTTTGCAGGCAGACAAACCTCAGAGGTCTTCAAGGTCAATACTCCACAAAAAAATCAGTCTTCTATAGTATTTTTGAATACTATAAAGCCTGTGTTACTATGAAACACAGTAAAGCCAGTCCAGTAAAGCCTGTGTTACTATGAAAAATAGTTCTCACAATCTAATTGTAACTTTAAATAGATCCCATTAATGTCTCAGGTTATGCTTCTTCTTAATTGAATTGAGCTAGTAGTCTCATTAAGTTTCTCTACTTGAGAAGAGATACTGATTCTTCCTAACTTCTCTTACCAAGAAACCTATATAAGTGAAGGTTAAGTAAATGAATTCTGACTTGCTAGTCTTTGGAGACATTCACCTGACCAAACTAGCCTGTATAAACCTAAAAAATATTGTCTCTGTCTTCCCTTGCTCAAAAAATTTGTGATTTGAAGAATCTAATTTAATATTTTATGTCTTTTTCCAACAATATTTATTGAAAAATTTCTGTGTATCATTCAATATTTTGATTGATGGAGTGAATATAAATAAAAACAAAATGCCTTCATAGGGTTTGCATTCTAATCAAAAAGAGACAATAAGTAAACATGTTGTATTTCAGTAGTGATAAGTGTTAAGGAAAAAATAAGGTAGCAGAGGAAGAGGGGAACCTGGAAGAGATAGACTGCATTGTCGAGATACGCTGTCAGAAGTCTTCACTAAGAAAGAAAAACTGCAATAAAGATTTCAAGTAGGTAGGAGAGAGGGAAAGAGAGAAAAGGGAATGGAGAAGAATGTTCTGAATTAAGTGTTTCTGGACAAAGTGTCAGTCAGTGTGACCACTGAGAAGTGGAAGGATGTTCTGAATAAGAATGTTGTGTAGTCATGGAAATAAGGGATAAAACCAGATGTGTGTAAGATCACAGAGGTAGAGGCAAGGTGTAGGGAGGTAGCTTGCCTTGTGGGTATTATTATGGACAGTAGTATAGTCTTATGAATTGGAGCATCAGCATCTTGTGAGTGGATTTCAGGAATTCGGACTTATAGGCCCCAATTCAGCCTGTCTGAATGAGAATCTAATATGTAAGGATATTCTCAGATCATTTGTACTACAGTCAGAGGAGTGTTAATATAGCACTGAATATGGCATTTTAAGAGGGCTTTTTGCTCTTTGTTAGATAATGAAACTTAGGAAAGTTTTGAACAGAAGAATGTGACTTAACTCATGTTTTCACTATCATATGATTGCTGCTTTGGAAAAACAACTAGTGGAAATGTGAAAACTGGGGAAAGCAATCAGATGGCCTTGATGATGAATAAACAACACTCTGAAATGACACCACTGAAAACCAATACCTGATAAAACCCAAATATATCTGAGGAGATTAGGACTTTAAGCTCTAAATAACATCATATTAATGCAATTGAATCTATCAAATTATCTTCTGATGGACTTGGGCAGAAAACAGATAATTTCTGAGAAGAAAAAAGAAACATCTAGGCACAAGTAGTGTCTAAGTAGGAATGTTTGTGCATGTCACTGAAATAGAGAATTTTCTGATTACTAGAAGGTAGTGTTGTTTATTGATAACCTATCTTAACTCAGGTAGTAAAGGACAACTCAGCCTAAGGAAGAAAAGAAAAATTAGAGTTGATATTAGAGCTCCTAGTTAAAGAGTCCAATGGTAAGCAAATGTTAGTTCAGACTACAAAACTCAAAAGGGAAATGGGAAGTAAGTGGTGAATTGAAAACAAAATTCAATCAGGAAGATAGCTGAAAGATAAGGTCTTTAGCAAATTTAAGTCCCAGAGCAGCATGGTATAAGGAACACTGACAAGGTCAGGGAGAATTATCAAGGCAAACTATCAGACTTTGGGACCAAAATCTAATCCTAGCTAGAAAACTGGAGGTTGAGTGAAAGTCAAGACTCAAGACAGGTCATATCCAGTTGCCATTGCCAAAGAATTTGGAAGAAGTAAGGCGGGCCTGTTTATTTTGTTCAGATCTGTCTAAAGAAAAAAAAAAATGGAAAATTAAATTCAAGTTGCCATTTAATTTATTCAGTCAACACATTCCGTATATATTATTTACTGGACACTCTTAACCAGACTAATTTCTAAATGGAAATTTTATTGTGGTTGGGAGGTAGCAGTAGGTGTACTAAAAAAGAAATATTGAAAGGATGAGAGCGGACGGGATCAGAATATAAAAAAATGAGACAAGAGAGATGGAGATGATGAAAACAGGAAACTTGTAAAAAGATCTTTGCTGAAAGAAAACACTAAGTAATGGGGGTGGTTCCAATGGACTATGAGGTTTGGACATTTTTTGTGAAAGATGTATACAATTTCTGAGAGATGCAAATCTACATCCAGAAAGCATGACCAACAACCTTGGATTTTTCATGATGATTATTACTTAGGGATCTGGGCCAAATATCGGCTTTATATTTGAGAGAAACTTATATTAAATGTTTGAGTTCAAGTTGGTATAAGAGAGGTAAACATGTTTGAAAAATATACTGATAATGTCTGGTTAAGGCTAAGAGCAGTCTTACTGACAACTGAGAGATTCGAAGGCATTGTTTCCAGCTAAACGAATCTGGAAAACATAGCAACTAAAGTGTGTCCTAGACTTAAAGGTGAAGTGATGTAAAGATGAATTTACATCAAAGAGATTAGGCTGCTAGTAAAGAGCAAATTTTAATATCACAGTTGTATATATAATAATTCTTAATGTTATGTGCTACAAACTCATGAACTATGTTGGCCATGTTTTCCTTTCTGTTTCCATCCCCTGTCCTCTTGGAACTTTCTGGCATCATTTGGTTTCAAAGTGAAAATGCTTGCGTGGACAACAGTTCCAGAACCAGCCAGTATGAGGGTGAGAGGTTACTTGAATATCAGTGACTTGGCAGTATGCTGATCAGTTACATGACCTTACAATTGGGACTAGTCTGTTATTATAGCTGTGAACAATCAGACTTAACACTGCTTGGGGAAAAACAAGACAAAATACCAAACAACCTTCAGTCTATGAAAATGCTACGAGTACTGGACTTGTCACATTGATTGGATTGGAGACACAGTGCATTTGCTACATTTGCACTTGGCCAGATCATTCCAGCACACAATATATGATTCACTTTAGCACTTCACCCTAAAGCTCAGAGCTCATCTCCCTCCAGCATATTTTCTACTTTACAGAAATTGGAGATTTAGGTCTGTGTCAGTTATCATGTAGTGAAAGACTACTAATCCAGTGAGAGAATATAAGATGCAGAGAGATCATTTCAAGAGTATTGCAATGCATTTTTAATGCCCGGGGAAAGGTGGATTTTTCAAATACTTTAAGATTTTTTTTTATTTCTAATAATCCCTATGCATGTTTAAAATAAAAATTTAGTTTTTGTTAAATATTTTCTCAAAGAGGAAAGGAGAAACCTAAACCAGGTTTTTCTTTAGGCATTCTTAAAGATTTTAGCCAGAATTAGAATATTCAAGTTCTGAGTATGCAAGTTCTTAATAGCACACAAATCAAATTATAAAGATTTTTTTTCTAGATGCACTGGAAAAAAAATACATCTACATGACAATTTATAAATGAAACTGAAAATAGTGAAGTGATGCCTTATGTATATATAAAAATGGCACTACTATCCCACCATTAACAGAGCATGTATTTTTTAAATTGCTTTTTTAAAAATAGTGATTTAATCCATGATGAAAGCCAGACCTGCTCCAATTCTTCTTTTAATTAGCTACATTCAATTCCAATTCATCTATTTATTCACTCATTTCTTTAATCAACACACATTTATTCAGTGGCTGCTGAGTACCAGAAATTGTTAGGCACAGAGGATGCAGAGATGAATTAATCCAACAGGGGTTAGGGGCAGTAAAACCGTAGTAGTAGCTAAACCACAGGGGTGTGTCACATATGAGAATACAGAGAAAGGAAATCTAGCATAGCCTGAAAGATGAAACTTGTTTAGTGAATCTTTTCCAGGGGAACTAATGTTAAAACTTAGAATAAGCAGAATTTAATTAAGAAAAAAAAGAGAGAGAGAGGAATAAGTACGAAGGGAGAAGGAGACAGCCTGGACAAAATCATGGCGATGAGCAGAACACTGTCTGTGTGGGGAACAGAAAACAAATTACATCTAAATATAAGGTGTTTGTATTAGTTTTTTCTAAGAAATGGGAACAATAAAGTGCAATGCATCCCACTATATATTTTATATAAATTATATATATGCACACATACAAAAATATACATATAAATATTCTACATTGGCTATGCATATCTGAATATTTGGATATATGTAATTATGTGTGACTATGTTTATATATATGCATATATAGATATACATGTCTATATATAGACAGATCTATATATAGACATATATAGATTGATTAAATATATCTATATAGAGCTAGATTATATATATGAAATTAGATTTATTAGAAGGATTTCACTCTTGTGACAGCAGACATGGAAAATTACCACAATCTGCTGTCTATAAACTAGAGACAAGGAGAGCAAACGCTGTGAATTCCCATGAGAGGAAGGTGGAGAGAGAGGGAGTGAAAAGAGAGACCTTGTAAACTCTCTCCATCTTGTCTCTGAACATTAGATAAGGAACACTCACATCAGAGAGGACAATCTCCTATACTATATCACCAATGAAATACTAATCTCTTCTAGAAACAAACTCAGACACAACCAGGAATAACATTTAGCCATCTATCCAGACATCCCATAACACAGTCAGGTTGGCACATAGAATTAGCCATCAAACACTGAAATAAAGTAATGGGATTGGAGGTGCAGTCAGGGCCTATGGATCAAAGATGCCTACTAGGCTATGTGAACCTGGTAACTGGATATTAGTTGTATCATTTAAATAAGTTAAGCAAAATGGTGTGGAAAAAATAAACCAAAATATTTCAATGGAGTTTTTGGATTTGGAGTCACTTACCGTCGCTTAAGAAATCAGTTTTCTTCCTGTGGAAATAAAATAGAACATTTCTGAAAATTCTTCTAGTGCTCAATAAGTCTTCAGGCCCTAATTTCAAAGCATTTAATAGATTCTTGAGAGAAGCTTGTCACCTACAATCCGAGTAGGAACAGTGAGCCTTTCAATCATCAATCCTGGTCTATCACACATCCTTTGTGTTCAAGCTAAAATATTTTCCAAGGAAATTCCAATGTTAATATTAGAATAAGCATCATTTGGTAAATTGAGTAGTTAGGCATAATTTTGTTCCATACTTTCCTCATTATATTAATAAACTTCTATACCCACCAGATATATCAAATGGTAATTGTTTCAGTTTAACTTAGAGGATCCTGCTTTACCACTTACTAGCCTAAAGGAAGCAGAATTAAATGCTTTACACCTTTGTATTTCTTATTTGCAAAACCATCAATGGAAATTGTTATTTTAGTTTCATTTTTCTGATTGTGAATAGGTTGAACATTTTTTCAAATGAGAACATCATTTATATATTGCTAAATTGCTTTTTGGTTATTTTTCCATTGATTCTTTTATCAAGTTTATGCCGCTTTAAGAACTATGGTAGTAATATTTTATTTTTTGGTTTACTCTTAACTGTAACCATTCAAGCATTTTTATTCCTATCCACATTCACATGAGCTTTTCATATCAGGCAAGAGATGCACTGGCAAGCAAACATAATATAGTGAGGTCCTAATATAAATACACACACCCATTTATATATTTTATAATATAACATGTTTTTGTCAGCAGCAGAGAGGATGAGAAGAGTACTTTCAAAGAACATTTACCATTTACTTTCCAAATAAAATGTGAAATGCTAAATGGTTTTCTAATATGCTGCTAAGTTGTCCACTGGTATCGTCCTTTCTATCCCTTAAGAATTTTGTAAAAGTTAGTTCCCTAGAAACTAATATTTACAAATCTTTCAAAATAATTACAAATTAAATTTTTCTTTCTATTTTAATTGCTGTAACGTGTTTCAAAATTGTATATGATTTAGAAGTTCACATGTAAGTGACCATAAATACCAACCACCAAGTAATTGATAGTACTCTAATATAATCCAGTGTGCCTCTTTATCAAATTGCTTTCCCCTTCCCCTCTGGTAGATTTGGTTCTACTGTCAGATGTCTGTTTTTTTTTTTTTCTATTGATTTGGTTTTACTTGATCTTTTGTTTTATCTCTCTACATTCTACATATTAATCATATGTTTTAATGTTTGTCATTCTTATTTTGATTTATTCTACTTAGCATTCCATCCATGGTATTATGAATGTCAAAAGTTTTTTCTTTTTTAAAACTGAGTAGTATTTTATTGGGTATATATGCAGTATGATTTTAATCTACTTTTTGTCATGAACACTTTGGTTGTTTTCATTGTTTAGCTAATATAAATAGTGGTACAATAAACATAGGAGTGCATATATCACTTCTATTTGTGTTTTTACATTCTTTGAGCAGGTACCTAGGAGTGTAATTGCTGGATCCCAATTGTTATGTTGTTTTCTTTTTTTCATGATTTTAGAAATGAGTGCACACAAAAAAATCATTGACATCTATATTATAGAGTGTTTTGCCTGTGTTTTTCCATATATTACATGGGTTTTAGTCTTATATTCAAATGTTTATCCATTTTGAGTTGACTTTTGTCTATGGCATGAGATAATGTTTTATTTCTATTCTTTATATGTGATTATCTTACTTTCACAACACTATTTATTGAAGTAGCATTCCTTTCTTCATTGTATACTCTTGGTTCCTTTGTCATATGTTTATTTGCTCATAGAGGTATGGGTTTATTTCCAGACTATAAATTCTATTCCATGGGGCTGTTTGTTTATTTGTGTTCTAGCACCATACTGTTTTGATTATAATTTTGCTTAATTTTGCATCTAGGTGTAAGTCATCATTGTTTCTTTGACTATTTGAGGTCATTTGTGTTTTCTATGTGAATTTTAGTAATGTTTGTTTTGTTTCTTTGAGGAATACCTTTTAAGTTTTGAATGAGATTGTATTGAATCTGTATATTATTATGAAATAATCTTTTTTAAAATTTGAATATATTCATTCCATGAATATGGAATATCTGTCCATGTATTTGTATTCTATTTCACTTAACAATATCTTATAGTTTTCATTATGTCATTAACCTACTTTGTTAAATTTACTTGTAGGTATTTGATTATTTTTAATGTGATTGTAGATGGAATAGTTTTCTTGACTTCTTTCTTGTCTATCTCTCTATTAAACATTCAATTGATTTTCATACATTGATTTTTGTAACCTGGCACTGTGCTGAAATTAAATGCTTATTGTTTCAAGTAGTTTTTTTTGTAGAGACTTTAGGGTTTCTTTGTAATTATCAAATAATAATAGTTTTAATTTTTTCCCAAAAATTCTGTTCAAATGATGAATGAAACTGAGCCTGGTTCTTAGAAATATTAAGCAAAATAAAGAAACTTCCTGCTAGGCTCACAAAGGAAAAAAGAAAAAAGGCTAATAAATTCAATAAGAAATGAAAGATGGGAAGTTAAAGCAGACATCTCAGAAATTCAGAGGATCATAAGACATTTCTACAAACATTTTTAACCAAGTAAGCTGAATAACCTAGAAGGAATGGACAAATTCTTGGAAATGTACAACCATCTGAGACTGAATCTAGAAAAACTTGAAAACCTTGAATTTACTAGTTAAAAGTGAGGTAATTGAAAGGGTAATCTGTTACCCCAACACTCCCCCCCCAAAAAAAGGTACAGGGTCAGTTTCACTAAGGAATTCTATCAAACCTGCTGAGATGAACTAATAACGCTCAAGCTCTTCCAAAAAACTGAGACATAGAGGACACTTACAAACACATTTTATAAGGTTAGTATTACTCTGGTATCAAAACTAAACAAAGATACCACAAGAAAAAGAAAACTATAGAACAGTTCCCTGATAACTGTAGATGTTAGAATCCTCAACAAAACCTTAGGAAGTCCATTTCAATAATCAAAAGGATCATACACCAAAACCAAGTGGGATTTATTACAATGATTCAAAGATAGTTCAACATTCTAAAATCAGTCAATGCAATTAACCACATCAAGAGAGATAAAAATCCTATAATCATGTTAATACATGTTTAGAAAGTACCTAAAAATATTTAGCATTGATTTATGATAAAAAAATCTCAAAAACAGTGATCATGCCTTAACACAATGGTGATTATAACTTAACATAAAGGCCATCTGTGATAAGCCCTCTGTTGATATCATTCTCAGTGATGATCAGTTGAAACCTGTTCCACTAAATCTGTTGCAGACAAAGATATCCAATCATACCACCACTATTCATCACAGTATTGTTACTTAAAAAGAAATTAAGCAAGAGAAGACTCTAAGAAGAATACTATGGATTTTGTATAATTAAGATATTGAATTTTCATACCTATGTGTTTATTTCCATTTTATTAATCTGTAGACCTTTAGCACATACTATGACTTTTAGCTGCATATGAAACTCTTCTTTTCTCAGTAGAAGTATTAGGAGCCTATATAGGTTTTACATGCATTCCTATGGGGTTGATATACACACAGGCTTCAGGATAATCTGTGAAGCCTTGGTTATCCTTCATATCTTCAAAGGATCCTATCTCTCTTCACACTTTGATTTATGTCTTCACTTTTCTGTGGCTTTCTTTTTCTTAACCACTGGATTTAATTTTCCTGCCAAGTATATAAATGCCATGATTTCTAGTGCATTCTATGTTTTACTTTTCTCAGACAATTTTCATCTTGAGCACCAAAGTTTCTGATTACAAATTCCCCCTTTCTTGTCAAATTGCCATAACTCTATTATTTTCATTATTTTAAACCAATGTATTATGCAAATGCCTCCAGGCCCTACCAAATAGCACCTAGCACCAACTCATCCTTAGAGAAAACAAAATAAATAACACTTCTACTACTGCCATGATGGTATTTTGGGGCAATAAATAGCAGCATAATATTATTCCCATGTTTGGTAGAAATAATACATTTTTTCAATCTTCCCTTTATTCTACTGTACAGAATATCTAATATTGAAATCTGAAATTGCAAAGTAGATTTCTCCATATGTAGAAAATTAGTATCCTTTTATGTCATTACACATTGACATGTTGTTACATAATTCTAACATATCACATTAACAGTTTCCATATTTAGCACTCAATATATAAATTTTCTATTAAAATTAATTTGTATTTATTTAATTGATGAAATATACTAAACAAAATTGATCATCTGATGCCTTTTTAAGGTACAGTTTAGTGACATGAAGTTCACTCATGCTACTGTATAATATTACCACCATCTGTCTCCAAAGTTTTTTTTATCTTGCAAAACCAAAATTCTGTCCATATGCCAAAATTGCCCATTCTTCCCTCCCTTCTTGCCCATGATAATCACCATTATGCTTTATGTCTCCATAATTTTTTAATCTATTTTATGTATCTAATATATTTATCATTAGAATCATACAAAATATTTTTGTGTTTTGGGTGTGTGTATTGAGGGCGGGGTGACTAGCCTAATTTACTTAGTGTGATGTATCAAAAGTTTCCCTTAATATACATGTGTCAGAATTTCCTCTTTTTAGGCTAATGGTATGCACACACACACACACACACACACACACACAATGCACATTGCTTATCCATTCATTGATCAATAGGTGCTTTTTTTTCATCCACCTTTTGGCTGTTGCAATAATGCTGCTAAGAATATGATTTTACAAATGTATTTGAGTCATGTTTTTAATTCTTTAATGTATATATGTGGAAGTGGAAATACTGGATAATTTAATAGTTCTTTTCTCAGTATTTGAAAAACCACATACTTTTTTGTCATGGAGACTATATTGTTTCGTATTCTTACTAACTGCACAAAGAATCAAATTTCTCCACATCCTCACCATCACTCATTCTGGCATTTTATTATACAAGTCACCTAATGAACAAGGTGGAACATATATAGTTAGCGAAATAATCAGAAGGATAATGGGAAATACTGCATGATTTCACTTATCTGTGAAATATAAAGAAAAAAAAGGAATAAACCAAACTAAAACAAGTTACAGAATATACCAACAGTTTAAGTGATTTACCCAAGACTTCACAGTTAATTATTATCTAAAATTATGACCAGCCCACATCTCTTTCTTTTCTCTACAATTGTAGGATTTAAAATTCTAATTTATTCCCAATGCTAATTAAAATTCATATCATAAAAAGTAATAATAAAATAAAATTCACATCACAATTTGAACATTTCTAAAACTTTAGAAGGTCCTAAAAATTACCTTGAGGCACTGCACAAAATGCTTATTCCTAAACTTCCAAAACACCATTTACTGACTCGTGGTGAAACAGCAAGAATTAAAAATTTTAACAAACAATAGATGTTTCCAAGAAAATTGTTTAAAGGTTATCCTCTGAAAATCGGCTTTCTGAATATTATTTGAAAGTGCTTGTCCTAAGCTACTGATTCCCAAAGTACAGGTCCTGGACCAGCAATGGCAAACCACCTGGGAACTGGTGAGAAATGTAAATTCTTAGAGTATGCTCCAGAACTATATCATCAGAGGCTGCTGGTGGGGGATGGGAGACTGTGAATCAAGCAAGTCAGATGATTCTGATTCGGTGAAGTCTGAGAACCAGTGGCCTAAGCTATGATTTAGTCAAAGAAAGTCTCTTTCTTTATTCTATTGCCCTCTAATCAAAGATTTTAGGTATTACTTCAAGTAATATTTAATTACTTTTAACTACTTCAAGTTTATTTTTTTTTAATCATAGTAATTGAGTCCTGATTTTGTTGACTATTTCAATACTAAGGATCAAAACCTTCACTGCTCTAATGCCTTATATGCAACTAATAAGTAGAGGTTAAGTGAGTAACACATGACCTGGCAAATGCTGCTTCTTTCCTGAAACAGCATTTATTTTTTAGGAACAAAACACTTAACTGCTATACATCACTACCCTGAAACCTGCCAGGACCCATGCCAGCCATATGTCTAACATTGAACTTTCTTTGTAGGTTGATGCTTATCTAATTTTGTTACTCCTTTTAAAAGCTCCAATACCGTCTATGTCATCTAGGTTGGAAACTGAGAAGTTATTTCTATTGCTTTCATTTTTCTTACTAGAGCCGATTAATTGCTTCACTATCAACCTTGACTCTAGAGCATCTCTCCCATTTGTTCTTTCATTTCCACTCATGCTTCTAATTTTGTAAATCATGGCACTCTTACTACCCTCCTGGACTATAGAAATGATTAACTAATTGATTCCCTCCCAGCAATTAATTTTCCCTCAGTATAGGTCCGATATAGATCTATCTTTGTTCTAAAGCCTTTAAGTGTTCTATTTTATCTCAAGTGTAATTTGTTTATCCCAGCATTTAAAGGTTTCTACAATTTTTCATTATTCTTCTTTAGAGTCTATTTGTTCATTATTTTCTTTCAAATAATATTTATTAAACACTAAGTATTTATCTAGGTATTCATACCACATTTCTAGGTTTGAATTCTTATAGAATGTCCTCCAAGAGAGTAGACATTTTAGTATTTTCTCATATGCTTGATGATACATTTTATTCACTTTCTTAAAAAGTATTCAGTAAAATAATTTGTCTCATAAATAAAATAAGTCTCATACATTTCAAAGCTGGTTTAAATTCTCTTGGTTTCATTGTGTTAAACAGAGATCAATTACATTAATCAGAGCAGGTTGACTCAACTTATATATATGTATAATTGTATATATACATATATACTATATATATGCACTATATATAGTATATATAGTGCATATATATATAGTGCATATATATAGAGCATATATAGTATGCTAATATACGTATACTATGTATATAGTATATATACTATATATATACTATATATATAGCACTATATATATAGTGCATATATAGTATACTATATATACATATACTATATAGATTAAGATATTTTATAGATTAATAGATTAAGCCAGGATGGTTCATTCTGATTTCATTTTCTTTTTTAAATATTTTGGAATATATTTCCCTGCTTGAATTAGTCACAAAATGTGTACATTTTAGAATAATGTACCTGTTAATCATTATAATCATGCATTTTAAATATTTCTCTAATTGTCGATGATGAGTTATGAGACATAACTGGGTTTTAAAGTATGTAGCAATTGGGTCTGTATGGGAGAGTCCCCATAAGCTTATTAAAGCTTATAAGTTACCATTATAGAGGCAAAACATAAGCTTACTATACAGTGTATATATAGTATACTATATATACATATACTATATAGTATATATAGTAAGTATATAGTACATATGTACTATATAGTATATTTGTATATACTATATATATACTGTATATATATATGTATATGTGTATGTACTTGGTCTATCCATTTTGTCTAGAAGATTGCAAATAAAGGTAAGAAGGACAGAACAGGTCCAAGCTAGGGGCAGTTAAATTTAGCATTTGTATCAGGTTCATAATTTAAAAAGGTAGGTTTGCCAAAAGACCTCAATAGTCACTATCAAGATATAGAAATAGGATCTGCACCTCTGATTTCCTCTTTTGCTTCTGGTACAGATATGGCTCCACGTGGCACTGAGAAATCACATCTTTATTTAAAATCCTGATATGTTTATCATGGATTTTTTAAATTTTTTTTTAGTTTTTTAAATACTGCTTTGAAGTACTATTTATCTTCATTTCTGGGTTTCTCAAATTTTGTGCCCAAGTCGAATGTTATGTTCATCTCACCTGAGTTTAACTCTTAAAGACAGAAAAAAAAATGCAAAAGAAAGAAGAAAGAAATATAGAGGAGATTAAATGCATGATAACATATCAACTGTATTGAATACTCACAATCTTAACATTTAAGATATATTGATGTCAACTAAACAAAACAAGCATGATTCACAATTCTGCAAATATGGTCTAACTCAATAATGCTTACATACCTCTATGTGTATCCAATGGATAGATCTGTGGAATTGTAACCATATTGCAGTTTATACTTGAATAATGCAATATAATATAGTCAATAGATTAAGCCAGAATGGTTCATTCTGATTTCATTTTCTTTTTTAAATATTTTGGAATATATTTCCCTGCTTGAATTAGTCACAAAATGTGTGCATTTTAGAATAATGTACCTGTTAATCATTATAATCATGCATTTTAAATATTTCTCTAATTGTCGATGATGAGTTATGAGACATATCTGGGTTTTAAAGTATGTAGCAATTGGGTCTGTATGGGAGAGTCCCCACTATCTAACCGGAAGGTTAGTCATGATCCTGGAAAGTTATCAGGTAAAATTTCCAAAATATATAACCTAATTTGTAAGTTACCATTATAGAGGCAAAACATAAGCTTAAATATGAAGAAGTAAAAATAAAAGAGCTCAGAATCAATATACTTAAACAAGTACAGTGACTACACATAATTTAATTTCCTTTCAATCTGTACAAAAATAAGGTTTGTATAACATAAAAATACAAATATCAGTTTTTTAAAAAGAGAGACTTGCCTGGGAAAGAGTAGATACTAGTTTACTGCTTTCCCTTTCTGTGACACTAAGACAACAATGCACTTTTGTTTTGCCAGTTATCACCTATGTGTTAAGCTTCAGTGCCCAGAAGCTCAAAGAATGTAAATGTGATGGAAAGTTTCTACCACAAATTACATCACTGTCAGAAATGTATTGCATTAATACTTTTGTGTATTTAACTCCGTGCATAAAATATTTAGCCTACAGGGAACTTAGGAATTATCGTCAAGTGAAATCCTACATTTGAGTTGTGAAGCACAGAAGTTTTTATCAGCTTTTCAATTTGAAGTATCAACATTCTCCTTCACCACGTTAACCCATAGAGATACACATTTATGTAATTTGGGCAATAGAGATAGTCTTATTTATCATTCCTCCACTTGGGATTTTGAATTAAATAATTACATGCAAATTTAAACAAATTTCCTTTCTATATTAGAGGAGTTAATTAAATTTGTCAATCTAGCTGCTATCTACTACGTAGAAATTGCCTCATATATTAGGCCTCAATAATGACCTCAATAATATATGACCCAAATCTCTTTTTTCAATACTAAACTTCTTAGAACTGAACACATTTTGCATGATGTTTAGTAATATTTTTTTGTTAATAGACATGAGCCAAATCTCTTTTAGACACTATACACTCCTTGTAACTATTCAAAATATTTTATATACATTTTTGGTATAGAAAAGCTGTAATTCTTATGAAAAATAAATTGCATCCAGGGTCTTAGAATTTCTTTTGTTGTTGCTTGTACCAAACAATATATCTTTTCAGATATGTGTGCTGTGAGAGCCGCTGAATGCTCTAAGTGGCCAAAATTATTTAATTATTTATAATTTTGATATCTACTCTTCATCTGAACTGTTCAAATATTTCTTCTAACTTCCTTCATTCAGCTCAGTTATTCCACCTTTCATATCAGCAAGTTCATCTTTTACAATTTCTTAGTCCCAAAGCCTTGAAATCATTCTTGACTTCCTTTTCTCACACATTGTGTTTCACCTTTCAGCAAATCCTATTTGTGTGTGTGTGCATTTTAATTTAAGAACAGACAACCAGTCTTAACACCTCCACTATCATCATCTTTGTTCAAGCCTTAATAATCTCTTTCCTGAACTATTGCAAACTAGCTGTTCTTCCTGTTTTTACTCAAATCTGTCACAGACTATTTTCAATATAATAATATAGACATATAAATGAGCAAGTTATTCTGTTCAAAAATCTCGAGTGATACTCCTACTTGTTTAAGAAAAGAGCTAAAATCCTTACAGTGGCCTACAGGGTCAAATATGATAATACCTTTCTTCCTCATTATCTTTCACCTTTGGCTCATCTGCTTTCTTTGTTGTTTCTTGAACATATCAAGTACACTTTTCTTCAAATTCTTTGCACTGACTATTTTTTCTTCCTGGAATATTTTTGCCCCAGAGAGCTCCAAGGTGTGTTTTATCACCATCTTTGAATCTTGGCTGTGCCGTCTTCTCACTGAGACTTTCACCTGTTATATGTTAGCATTTCATATATTCTTCAGCAGCTTGAATTTTTCACCATATCATTTATTACTTTACAATAGATAATTTACATTTTATATCACTTATATATTAATTTGCATATAGTTTATTTATGTTTTTTTGCATGTTATTCACAAATTTATGTACATATGTACAATTTCCTGCACTAAATTATATTTTTTACTTTTATTCACTAACATATCCAAGAACCTAGAGGGTGGGGTTCTTTTTGTTTTTTTTTTATTTATTTATATATAAATTTCACAACATTGTAATCCCAGGGATTTACCCCCCCGCCCTCCCCTTTATCCCCCCCTTTCCCTCCTGCTCAAAGTTGTGCACTTCAGTTTGATAATTAGATTGTTTTGACTTTTTGTCAAGGCTTTTGTTTATTTTTTCACTTTATCCCATATATTATTGAAACCATTTGGTTTCTGTCTTTTTCTTTATGACTTGTTTCTGCTAATATGATTTCTTCTAAGTATATCCATGTTGTTATAAAATCGTCAAATTTGTCATTTTTAATTGATGAGTTATATTCCATCGTGTATATATATCACATTTTTTTCATCCAGTCATCTATTTTGGGGCATTTAGGTTGCTTCCATGACCTTGCAATGATAAATTGTGCTGCAGTAAACATCCAAGCACAGGTGTCCTTTCCTACCCACACTGAGGTCTCTTTTGGATAGATTGCCAAGAGAGCAATTCCTGGGTCAAATGGTATTTCCATTTTCATTAACTTGAGGGTCCTCCACACAGCTTTCCATAGTGGTTGGACTAGTTTACATTCCTAGAGGGTATTTTGACCCCACTCTGAAAAAAATTACAGACAAAGGAATTGATCAAAATAAGATAGTTTCTATCCAATTATTTGGATAAAACTTTATAAATATATCAAATCTTCATTAAATACATTTGGTAATTCAAAATGTGGGTTCAAATTTTGCAGTTCTAAGAATACAAATAGTAATAATTATCATTTTTCCAGGCCCTGCTTCAATACTCGATATAAATAGTTATAAAACTTAATACGATTACTTGTCACGTATATGAGGACATGTTAATTTGTTATAAAGTTGTGATTTCTATTTGTTTTCTTAGCCTACTTTTCTTGACCAATATACTTTCTAATTAAATGAGTATCTCCAGTTATAAATATGTGTATTTACATATACAGTTGTATACAGTTGTAAATGTATATATGATATTTAATACTTTTGATAACATTCCTAATACCTTTTGTGCTTCAAGAATATTGTAGATAATCTATCATATCATATAACATAATTCATAGCACCTGAGACAGTAAGACATAATTCAGTTATAATTAATTCAGCAATATCTCCCACAAGATTGTGGACAACAGAAAATTCAGGAAAGATTAAAAAAATATATAGAAATAAATGCTGAAAGATGTGTTATGGAGACTGAGAGCAAGATTATAGCATTTACTGTCAATAGGAAGTTTTTATTATTTTGCATCCATTAGAATCAAGTAATGACAAATTCATATCATTTCTTAATGATAGTATTACTAAACAATAACTATAGAAAATATGGTAGCATTTATATGTAAAAGAAATGTGCATGTGTATATATGTGTGTGTGTTCAGCATAGTGCTTTAAAATATTTTTGTTTGGATGCTTGTTTCTATGTGTAATTGGAACAACAATCCATTTAGAATTTATAGAGAGGTAACTATAGAAAATATCATCTAAAATACTTAGAAATTATTTACTTATTTACCAAATCAAAAACATTATAACCAGTGGTCTTTGAAAGAGAATATCAGTGCTTTTCTGATGGATGTGGGTGACAGAAATCTGACCCTCTATCTCTGCTCCACATATAACTTTGTAAGTGGTGTTACTTCAAGAAATGAAAGTGAACATTACAACTGGAAATAGCATTATTGATTGAATATAAATTCCATGATATGCAGAAATGTCTTTCCCTACTCTCAAAAACCCATTCATTTCACTTTTGACTAATTCAATTATTAAAAACATTTTTCACACTATTATCCAAATCTGTCACTATATGGCATCTATCCAAAACAAGGCACCTCAGATATTTAACATTTTCAATTGTTACTTTCTAAATTTAACATCTTTTTTATTATATATATTATATATATATTAAAAAATATATTATATATAAATATATATAAATATATATAAATATATATATAAATATATATATTTTTTATTATATCTCACATTCCATAATTTTCTGAAAATTTGCTTTCTTCTTGATTAACACTTTTGTCAAGATTACCTAAAGTGTAATTCCTGAAACTGAATACAATAATTTCAATACATCGGTCTGACTAACTGAAACTCACATTGCTCTACCTAAAACCCATACTGAAAAGGTGGCAGCTATTTAGGTTGTATATACTTAAATGCTTAGACTTTCTTTAAAACAATCAGTTCCTCATTAGCAAGATTATCAAGATTTATAAAGCCAATTTGTTTCTCAGTTTTTCTATTCCCAATGTCTTTGTCATCTGCTAGTCTATGGATATATTTTAATGTTAAGTAAAACCATGAATTAAATCTAATGACATGAATGCATGCAATTTATACAAAATGTTAATTAATTTGAAATCTATTTAACATATCATCCAACATATATTAAAATCATAATGACAAAAATAATTTAAGATACTATGATTAATATGTGTACTAAGTCTCTGTAAGTTCAGTCTCAGAAAGCTATCTCTATGGAAACCCTACTAATGAGTCTAGAAATTAAGTGTTTATTCAAAATTAGACCCTAGAATATGCGCAGGAGTGATAGGGGCCCTTTTTTTTAGAAATTATCCAATTCTCTGCAAGCAACATTATAAAATCTTGATGTAACTCTGATACATGGTCATGAAATTATATATTTATATATTCTCTGTATTAAAAATAAAAGTGATTTCTTAAAACAAACTCTTAGATTCTGAGAACATAATGGTAATTACTAGAGGAGAAAGTCAGATGGCATGCAATAAAATCGGTAAAGGGAGTCAACAGTAAGGTGGTAAATGGAAACAATACCTTTGATGGAGACTATAAAGTAATAGACGTATGTCAAAATATAATGCATCACACCTGAAAATGATATAATGATATAAACCAGTGCAAATTTAAAAAGTGCACTTTTCTGAAAGCTAAGATATTTAAATAACTCTCCAAATATATTTTTTCTTATTAAAAACTTTCCTATAATAACATTTCATTACCCAAAGATGTTTCCATCTCTACTTCTTATTCCAAGGTTTCTGTCTCATCAAGTAGTAATATTTTGATTTATTAATATATAACTTCACTGAGTATTTATTTAGGCTCACTCATGGGACTTGAACAGGGTTTTGAGAAACATATTAAGATGAATAAAATATAGATTACATTTTCAAGGAATTTATTTTCAACTCATGTAAATCATGTAAATAAATGCCAATGGTTCATGGTGAAAACTGATAATTGCCATCAAAGAAAGGCACAGATTGTCAAATGTGAATGGACAAAAGAATTTATAATTTTTTTTATTTAATATTTACAGGATTAAAATCATTGTTAACAGATTTTCTCATTATTTGTTTCTTGTGAGATAAAACTGGCTAAAAGGCAAATGGATTTCTTTTATAAATTAATATCTGAATAAAAACTGCAAAAAGACATCTGGGAGAGCTTATGCCTACTGTCACTATTACATCTTGTTTTTGCATTAGTGTTATAGTCTGCATTAGAGAATTTAATCCTTATCTTTTATTGACTAAGGCTAATGCTAATTAAGCTCATAAACATTGTCTTTTAGTTCAAAATATTTACCCCTTTATTTTATCCTTTTCCTGCATATATTCCTCTTATATCATTTTTCTCTTTCTAAGCATTTTAAATACATTTTCACAAATCAGACACCTCTAGAAGAGGTTATTTAAAATTTTCTGTTTTTTCCTGAACATTAATAAGTATGTTTTGTTAGTAAGACACTTCAATTTTATTTCCAATTCACTCTTTTTGAGGTTGGTTGGTTGTTTGTTTGGTTGATTGGTTGGTTGGTTGGTTGGTTGGTTGGTTAGTTGGTTGGTTGGTGTTGGTTGATTTCTCACCCAGGTACTGGTTCTAAATAGTGGAATGCAAACTTACAAGTGTCCCAGGTATAAGCTAAATGCCTGCCTCATGGACACAGAAGGTAGGAAGAGACCAAAGGAAAGAGTCAGAAAACTCTGGATTAGTTGGTGGTAGATTAATTGAGCAAGAGAACTAAAAAGGCTTGTCTTGGGTGATGATAAGAGCATAGTTTTGCAAACTCCATCTTCTCTCAAAAGTTTAAATAGATATATATGGTGTTCAAATAGTTTCAGTAAGTGATTATACATTGCAATACATTTTTTAAGGCCGTGTTCTCAAAGAAGGCTTTGGAAACAGACATTCTACACCAGTGAAATTGCTTGTTTCAAGGTCTGGGCATAAGGAATCTCAGTCCAGCTCGTGGGTCAGCCACAGTCATGCTCTCTTGACTGCCTTCCCTGACAGTTCTCTGATGAAAGGAACCAGAGTTGTATAGAGAAATGACTGTTATCATAATTCAGTAGTGGAAAGAGGTGAGGAATCTGGATTATTTTTTAAGCCAGAAAACAAGTGCCCCAAAACAGAAAGTTCAGTGGGACATAGCAACCTATGTGAAACATCACCCAATTTCCAAAACTGTGGCAATTTGAGAACCAAAATGCACAATAAAACCTTGGAGTTAGTTAAGAGTATTGCCAAAGATGCTTTCTTAGTTTTGACAAATGTACTGTGGTTGTATTAGGCATTAACTTTGCGAGAAACCTAGAAAGGGATAAATATAGCAGATGATCAGACTATGTTTCTAGTATTTTTGTTATCACTATAATTACTCCAAGATAGTTTCTTAAATATCATAGATGAATTTTGAGATTTCATATTTTAGGCATTGTATTATTATTTCTGAATGAGGAAAATAAGGATTTATATTTTTTCTCTCCTACCTTATACCTACAAATTCTCATCCACCCAACCCAATTTTCTGATTTATTATGTAAATATTTTAAATATTTGTGTTCTTAATTGATATATTTAACCAAACTGCATTTGGCTTTCCTTTTTTATGCAACCTCTTAGTTCCCTGAATTTAATAATTTAATTTTTCATTCATTAAATTTAGATGTATTTAGCACTTACTTAAACTAATTTTTCTTTTAAGTCTCCTTTTGAGATGTTCAACTATGTCCTGTTTCTATTTATTGCTATGAATATGCTAGTATATTTCTTCCAAATTCTTATTTATTTTGTATTTGGCCCTATTTATGCCTATAATTAGTCCCTTATTTCCTGACCTTCCTTGATTTACTCTCATTTTTGGTGAAACAATATATCCAGTATTTTCATGGGGAAATGTTCAAACCTATATGCCTTAGCCTCTGTCTGATTCATCTGATTTGCAGGTTAGTAGGAAGAAAATTTTTTCTTCAGAATTTTATTTATGTTTTATTTATGAGCCAAGTGTTTATAAGAAGCATTTAATGAACATTTTCTAATTTAATTCTCACATAGTATACCTTGGGTTAATACTTCAACAAATTTCATCTTTAGCTAGTATCATTATTTCATATCCTTGTTAATATTTTATAATATTTCTCCCTTCAGGTGTTGTTTCAGTAACTCTCCCTTCCTTCAAATCCCACAAATGCTCTAACATAGTTTATTGTTCTCTCAGCCCACTCTCCATTCCACTTAACCATTCCCTACCCCATGCATTTGAATTATTCAGATCTGTGGTCACCTTTCAAGTACTGTTTTTAAAGTTTGTCTTCATTTCACCCTTTGTTTTCTTTCTCTATATTCCACATATGGGTAAAACCATCTAATATCTATCTTTCTCCTCCTGGTTTATTTGACATAGCACAATCCCCTTCAGCTCCATCCATGTTACTGGGAAAAAACACGAGTTTCTTTTTTTAATTACCAAGTAGTAGTCCATTGTGCATATATACTACATCTGCTTAATTCTCATGTTTTGAGGCATTCAGGTTGTTTCCATTATCTTGGTTATTGTAAATAGTGCTATATTAAACAATGAAGTGTATATTTCCTTTCAAATTAGTATAGATGTGTTCTTTGAGTAGAAAACTAAGAGTGGATTTGTGGATCATATGGAAGATCCATTTTCAGCCTTTTAAGAAACATCTACATTGATTTCCATAAGATCTGGAACAGCCTATATTCCTACTAACAGTTTAAGAAGGTACCATTTTCTCAACATCCTCATCAGCATTTTGTTTCTGTGTTTTTTAATATGGGCTATTCTCACCGGTGTGAATTGTTAGCTCATTGTTGCTTTGATTTGGGTTTCCTTAATACTATGTGTTGATGAACTTTCTTCATGTGTCTGTTGGCCATCTGTATGTCTTCTTGTCTTCTTTGAAGAAGCGCCTACATATCTTGTCTGCCCAGTTTTTTTTTTTTTTTAATTGGTTGCTTTTTTTGTTCTTGAGTTGTTTGAATTCTTTGGAGATTTTTGATATTCAATCCCTATCAGATATAGAATATGCAGATGTTTTTCTCCCATTTTGTAGGGTGTCTTCTTTTGGTTACTGTCTTTGTTGAACAGCAAAGAAACTTCTCCGTTTGATGTAGTCACAATTGTTTCTTTTCTCCTTTGTTGACCTTGTTGCCAAAGATGAATTTGCAAAGCTATTTCTGAAGCTTATGCCATAGAATGTTTTCTCGAAATTTTCTTCTAAGTATTTTATTTTTTCAAGATTGTTATCCATTTTGAGTTGATTTTCATGTAAGGTGTAATATAAGGTCCATTTTTATTCTTATGAATGTGGCAATCAAATTTTCATAGCATTTATTGAAGAGATTTTCCTTGTTCCATTGTACTTTGTATAGAATTCAGTGTTTCTTTACTATAATGTCACATAAATCTTTAAATATACAAGGGTAGTTCATTTATTATCATGATTTTTTAATTAACTTTTTCTCATGCATATTTTTTTCTTTCTGGCATTTCTTTCATTTGTTCATATTAGAGTCTTTCAATATCTAGTCAACTCTGAATGATAGCTCATATTTAAAAATTAGAAACTAAGCAAATACTTGGAAACTGTGAGAAACAGCCAGGTATAAAAGCAAAGAGAAAATGGCACTCCAGATGTGAAATATAAAAGAGCATGAACTTGGTCCACTGGAATCATAAGATGAAAAATGAAAGAAGCAGGTAGAACATAGCAAGGAAGGAACAAATGCATGAGATTTTTTTTTTATCTTATGAAAGAAAATCCTTGGCATAGAAACAAGCTCTGGGTTCAGACCACAATTATTGCCAGAAAAATGTGTTTGCAGTTAGCAAGGTCTCATCTGGCTGTAACTATCTTTAAAAACCCTAAGATATAGCAGTAGATCCCCACTGTTGTCAACTTCTTTAATCAAATGTATTTTCACAATTAGCATCTTGTTTTGTCTTTCACTGAACTGTAGAATGTTTAAAACCTTCTACATTTCAGTGGTGAAGAAAAGTAAGACCCTGAGCTATAAATTTATTAGCACTTGTATCACTAAAATTTCGTTGTTGGGATTTACATTTATATCAAGAGAGTATATGCATGCTGTTTCTGACATCATTTAAAGTTCTCAAACTTTAGTAAAAAAGAACCTGAAGGCCCAAAAGAGAAAAGGGATATGTTCACCTAACTTTAAAGACATCATAGAGGAAGCTTAGCATAACTCAGTGAAATGGAAATATATGATTTTAAAAGGCAGAAAGCAGGCAATGAAATGCTGGACACATCTCCCCAAAGGGAATTTATTACACAAAGACTGCAAATCCCACAGTGTCAGAGAGCCTTTTTTTCAGTGTTCAGAAATTCCTTGAGAGCTGCAAATAATAAAAGTTAACAACATGAGTCCAATAGTTGCCCACAGAACACTACAGAAGACTGCCTTGAAATTGTACGAATACAGTATTTATCGAGTTTGAGGATATTCTACATCTTTTTTAAAGACAGTGCAGGTTAAATAATTCTTGTATTTTGGGGTTTTTTATCTTTTTAAATGCAGGTTGTAGCTCCCATTTCTCAGAAAAAGAAAAAGAAAACAATACAAGTCAAATAGAAAATAATGATTCTCTCTGTTCATCTGTATCCTAAATACATTGTCAAATAATATTTGGTAGTTGCTCAAAATCTCTGTATTTATTTATAGACTTTCATAGCATTTTAAATCCAGTCTTTGTGTGGCAGCCTTTTGAACCACTCTCATTTTTCTAATTCTGTTATCAGAAAGATTTCCATGTAATGCTCTTGAGGAATTATTATATAGACTGAAAGACCAATGATAAGACTTTAAAACATTAACTTTAAAAAAATTAATCATGTAGCCTATGATGCCTATCATAAACTAATTGTGGCTCAAAATTACCTTTTACCTGGCTCCTCCCACTAATCTGGCCTTGTTATAGAAATAGTAGGAAGAATAGGTATGGGGGACTCTGAAAGATCATTTTATGTAAATTTCCTAGGAATATAATTGGGTTTATGATATACCTTCAGCTTGCGGTCAGGTTTAAATAGTTCCTCCATCATGTCCTATCTTGACTACTTACCTCTCATTTAGCATACCTTAATGATTTTTAGTGAATTGCAAATTTTCTGTCTTGCTTCACCAGACCTGGGATGAGGACTAAATGATTTTATCCATACCCACTACTGGGTCCATTGCTGTGTTTCTAGAATCTAGAATAATATGTAACAGAGTTCAATTAATTTTTTGCATGAAATAGTATGGTATGATGGATTCAAATTTGATGACTACCAAACTAATTCCCAGCAAACATTTCTCTTCTCATTTGTTTCAGAAATTCTTTTCTTGTATTAGACTGAAATATAGATCAAATATAAAAGAAATCATTGGAGCTAGCAATTTCTCCAATCTCTATATCTAACAATATCTCAAAAACTCAATATCTACCAATTTTGATAGTGTTCTTAAAATGTATAGACTTAGTTGCCAATTGTTGTTAAAAAACAATTTGTGATGTAACCATATAACAAAGTAAGAACCTTCACTTTTATTGTTTCTACAGAAAATAACAGTGGAGGAAAAGAATAGGGAATCTCAATAATAACAATGGGAAATGAGGTCAAGTAAATGGTTTCTCTTTCCTCAAAGGACGCCATTGAAAAAAGTGGGGAGGTTGGCAGCATTTCCAACTGGGATTAAGTGATCTGGGTTGGACTGCATTTAAATCAGGAGACTTCACAGTTTCTTAACCTCAGCCTACTTGTTCAAAGCAGTGGGAAAGCATAAAAACCTATCTCCTCTTCTGTCCTTCCCAATCTCTGACTTAACTTCATATGCCAGTATGTCTAGGGATCATGGTTATATACATCTTATTCCTCAAGGCTTAATTGCATGACTGAAAAAGTTAGAGATTCTAAGTGCTAGCACTCAGATTATAAATCAACAACGTGGATGTGCTCCACACTCATTGCAACAATTTTCTTTAAGCTGTGATATTAGACATTTGTCATAAGTCGAGCAGTTCCCTGAAAACAGGTCTTTATCATTGTGCCCCTTTCCCAGAGTTTCTTCCGGAAATTGAACAAATGAGAGATATTCTAGTGAAATTTATTTTTTTT
>PVHY01013470.1:0-41270 GCA_004024945.1 Uropsilus gracilis | reverse complement strand
CGGCCTGCCCCCCCCACCCCGGCCAGGTTTTGCGGGGTGCCCTCCCCTCCTGGGGATCCCCTCCGCGCCCCAATCGCTCGGCTACCGCACCCACCTCCGAAGCCCCCTCCCCCAGCGAGGGTCCAGCTCGCGGTCTCCAGGCCCCCGAGGCCGGGGGCCCCGGGAAGGAAAACTCGACGCGACCCCAGCCCCGGGCCTCCGTCCGGGCGACCGAAGCCGGGGCCGCCCGCTCGTCCCTTACCGAGGTCTTGGCGACATTGCCGCGCTGGGTGATGTTCTTGCTGTGCTTCTCGTTGGCCATCCGGATCCGCTGCTTGGCGACCATCTTCGCGGCAGCACCACCTGCCCCGGTCACCCCGTGGGCTGGCTGGCTCGCTCGCTCGCTCCCGCCGGTCGCTGCGACGCGACGCTCCCCTCCCGCTGCCCGCGCCGCCGGGGCGACAAGGCGCTCAGGCGGGGCGCTTGCTGCGGCCGCTGGGCCTGGGCGCGAGCGCGGGGACCGAGCGCCCGAGAGGCGCGCGCTGGTCGCCGACGGACTGCCGAAGCCGGACCGACCGGCCGGACGAGCGGGAGCGCGGAGGC
The DNA here is from genome assembly GCA_004024945.1 of Uropsilus gracilis. Taxonomy (NCBI): domain Eukaryota; kingdom Metazoa; phylum Chordata; class Mammalia; order Eulipotyphla; family Talpidae; genus Uropsilus; species Uropsilus gracilis. The sequence goes on along the minus strand of PVHY01013470.1, from coordinate 40,688 downwards.
AGGAGAGCGGGCCGCCGCACAGTCTCGCGCCGCCGCCGACCGGAGCGTGGAGTGAAGAGGAAGGAAACGCGACGCAACAACCGACGGGGCAGCCTGTCGCTTCGAACTGCTCGGGGTTCGGCTGCCAACGTCAGCACTGCGAGGACCCCGCCCCGCGGAAGTACGGACTCCGCCTGCAGAAGAGGCGGTGGAAGCCGCCTGCAGAAGAGGCGGTGGAAGGCGGGCGCGGGCGGGCGCGGGCGGGCGCTGTCCCGGCCCTCCCACGCGCTGTCGAGCGTCGCCCCACACTGCGCGCGCGCGTCCAGCCTCCCTTTAGGGGGCTTGCTCTGACCGGAAGTGAACTGGCCCCGAGGCTACGGGCCCCGGAAACACCAACTGGCTGTCTCCTTGCATGAGGAGACGTGTAGGGGCCGGGTTTGGCCCTCGTGAACTCTGACCCGAGCGCTTGGGTTTCTCTTTCCGGAACAAGATGGCGCCATCCACGCCGCTCCTGACAGGTGGGTTCTGAATCAACGAGGGACTGTTTCTTCAGAGCGTTTCTTTTTGTATCGTTTCCCTTGGGGACTTTCGGGAAAGTCTTGGAGTCTGATCCCCCGTTTCTTATGAATTGCACAAGGACTGTTCGATTTTTCAGGTTCTTAGTGTAGCGTGGCAGTCGGAAGTGAGGCCTCTGCTTTTGCTCCAGCCTGACCTGCCTTTGCCTGGCCATCTTTCTTCCTTGCCGCTTCTAGTTCTGCAGGAGTAGAGGGAGGGAAATAACAGGAAGTGTTGGTTGAGTTATCCTTGTCTCTGCACGCTCAGGTGACTGGCCCTTTTAATGGTTAAATCACTTCGGTGTGTAATAAGGGGAAAATATAGACATATGGCTTGGTGCACTGGAATACATCTGAATTTAAGTACTACCAAATGCTCTTCTCCTTGCCTCCGTGAGAATGGAATTGCAGCAGTATGGGTTTCGAGTGATGTTGTTGGGGTACCCTCCAACAATGCACGTGTGTCTTGGAGCGGTAGCACTAAGCGTTGTAGACACACTTAACAGCTCGCAATTTTGAAATGGATATGGGTAGGATTACAGCGTTAGAGAACTCCTGTGATTTTTGAAGCAGAGGCAGAGAAGATGTTAGAGAAAATAAACAGATTTGATAGTGCTAGGGAAGACTCTGGATGAGATAGTCCCTGTGTCTGTTACATGAGTGTCTAGTGAGGAGAGGGGAGTTGGGAAATAAACAAAGACTCAAAGTCACTGTAATTTATAATGGGGGGTAGGGGCAGACGTCATTAAGGGAAAGTTTGTCAACTTTTGTAGAAGAGGATTATTTCCCCTAAAAACTTGAACCTTCAAAGACATCAGTTTTTACCCTTCTAAATTTTAAGACCTTAAACGGGCATCATATTACTGTTAGTCTGGCTACCATAATTTGTCAAACTTTTATCGAAAACTGACTAGTAGATTATATATAGGCAGGTATTGTTTAAAAAGACATGATTACGTAGTTAAATTTTCTGTAGTTTCAAATAGATAACTTGTGCATTCAAAACATATTAATATTAAATGATTAATTAAACTGTAATAGAAAGTTGGTATATTTAAAAATTTTCCCCCCTTTAAAAATTACAGACTTTAAGTGACTTCTCGCAGTTTACAGAGTTAATTCCATCCTGTTTAGCATAAAGAAAACCCTGTATAATTCTTGACTTGCTCGTAGGGGTCATTTATTTTCTTGCAATCCTTGGAATTATGTACTCCATCATCAGTATTCACCTGCTTGTAATACCCTTGACTAATATGTCTCTTGATTTGGTAAACTTCCTTTTGTCTTTTAAAATCCACTTCGGCCATCATTACTTTATGAAACCTTTCCATACTTTTCCCAGATAGTGCCTCCCCCCCAACTTTGTATTTCATTTTTACTTTTTTTTTTTAACTTATAACATAGGTTAATTACCTAGTTGTTCAGATGTTTTTATCCCCTGTGAAGCCCTTGAGTCAGGGCAAGGTTTCATTCATCCCTGTCTTAATAGCAGGTACAGTAACTGTTGAATAGTAGAAACTCTAAATGTTTAAATGGGAGAGTAAATTATTGAAGAAAATTAGTAAACTTTCCCAAGAATTATAACTTCATATAATGCCTCAAACCAAGGACTTTCTAAGCTTAAATGTTGTCTAGTCAGTCTTCCTCTAAGTTCTTATATTCATAGAAGCCCAGAGAGACTAAATTGCCTGATTCACATTGTATATTGGCAAAGTCAGCATTATATTCAATCCTTCAACTTCATGGTCCATTTTTCTTTCACTAGACCAGCTCAATTATCAATCTTTTAAACATTCTTAGTATAGGTATTTCAGCCAACAATAGATTCTTTTAGTTCCAAAATGGTTTTTTAACCTAAACTCATAGGATTTTAGAGTTCTTTGACACTTAATTGGAAATGGCCATGAAAATTAGATTTTCTTTTTTTAAACTTCTAATCTTAAAATCTGATTCAGCACTGCTTGATCGAGGTACTCACATGACTCCAAAGAAGTGTTTTGTTTTGTTTTTATCTCCAGCATCTTGCTTTGTTCTTGATTCAGTTCATTCTCAGGTTGACATTTTGTATTGGAGCTCCAGGTTTATATTCAACCAATTAAGCAACCCCAAAGGAAAGTGCATTTTTACCAGTAGTTCCAACAAGCCTTAAGGCTTTTGTTGGCTTGATTAGCTTGGTTCTTCCTCATCTTTGAGTCAGTTTTTAATGAAATCATCAGGACCAAATCATAGTTCCCAGAGGAAAATGAAGAGAATCCTAAAGAAGTTACCCAGATGCTAGCATTTAGAACACAGGTCCCTACAGGAAATCCATATTTTCTGTCATCTAGCTGAAGCCATTGAGAAATTTATTCAAAATTGAGTCATTTTCCTGAATTGATAATGTATCTCGTTGGATATAAAGGTGGAAAAGGTCTATTATAATGATAATAATATCCCTGACATAAGATTCCTGTTTGTTGAAACCCAGTGGTTTTCTCTGCTAATTCGTGCCTAGATTAATAAATGATATGAGAATATCTAGAAAGAATAGTAAGTTTAGAAAAGACTGGTATGTACAATAATTAATGATTTTTAAAAATCAGTTATTCTTTATAAAACTTGAGTATTTATTTGTTGTTGTAAAAATATCTTTGTATTTTAGGTTTCCCTTTATTATAGAACATATTACCAATCCCCAATGAGGTATGTGGCCCTGGGAAGTTTGAGAAGGTAATTTGAGTGAAAACAGTACTCACATCCATTAAACATATTTAAAGTTTATTAAGGGCAATTTACTTATAGTGGTTTTCAGCAGCAGAGCAAGTGGATAAGACTGTGGGTCAGAATTCACACTAAAAGAAGTCAGTGGTCTTATACCAAGCTTAATACATATCTTCATTCTTGGGTAGGACTAATGACCTCAGATTTCTAGAACAGATCACATGCATATTCTCCTTTAATGTTTTACTAAGATTGATAGAGTTATATATGCATTGTGTGTGTAGGATAATACATAAGAAGGAAACAATGACTAAAGTGGCTGTCTTTTCCCTGTAGGGTGATATAGGTAGGACCTATACAGTGTCAGTACAAGATGGAGTCACTTAGATTTTCCCACAATTGGTTCCATTACCTAGGACCCTTGTATATAATTTGTCTTTAAAGTGAATTTGTTGTTAGAAAGTCATATTGTAGAAAAAAGATCATTTCCATTATTGAAAAGTTTGTTTTAATCCATTTTTATTTTGTATTAAGTTGTAATGCAATTTATGTTTGGTTATAAAACTGACTTTGTGCTTTAGTTCATTTGTGTGAATTTGTGTAAGAAATTGTTCGACCTGATTAAATCCAGTTAAATACCGTAATGGTTGCAAAATGTTTTGCAGCACTATCTTATAATTAGACTTCTACATTGGAAGGTGTAAAATTAAATATTTGTTTTAAATAGTGATTTGTACATATGAACAGAATTACAGTGACTATGATTTTTATAAAGAATTCAGTTGATAATTAGTTCCCCTAAAATGGATATTTCTGTTGTAAAACGTACAAAGAAGGTTGTCTGTTTTATTGGGAACTGGCAGTATTATTATCAGCCTTTAAATTAGTTTTGATGTGTACTTTTGTCTTTTGAAATGTTTTACTTTAGTACAAAGTTGGTCTATTCAATTTTTTGTGCATTGTCTCGTACTCCCAAGCAAATCCATTTTTGAGAAATGTAAAACCTTCAATTGATTCAATTTCTTGCCCTGCTGTGAACAATTGTTACCCAAAATTATGTATTTAAGGCTTAAAAAGTTGCAAAAATAGTAGTGTTCCTGTGTACTCTTCACCTAGTTGTCCTCCAGTGATGCTGTCTTCTAGAGCTATAATATGTTATCAGAACCAGGAAACAGACCCTGGTATAGTAGTCTTGACTAAACTACAGTCCTCATTAGATTTCACTAGCTTGTATAGTACTAAGGAATTTTATCATATATGTAGATTTATATAAATATGGCCAACAGAATTCAGAGCTGTACTATGAAGATATGTTTTGCTATCCTTTTATAGTCGGACCCTTTTTTCAGTTATAATGTATGGAAATCACTAACCTATATTTCACACTAATTTTGTCATTTCAAGTATGTAGTATAAATGAAATCAGAATATGTAACCCTGGATTTTTTTTTTCAGTGCGCTTTATTTAGAATGTTATGTGTTGAAAAGCTGTTAACTGATTTAAGATTTCTCTTCACTGCAAGCTTACTAACCACCATTCATGAGGGTTGCACCTTCATTTTATTGACCTTGAAATTCATACCTGTAAATTCATTTATTGGCCTTGAAATTTATGCCTGGGATTTCAGTTGGGGTAAGGATATAGCCAAACAACTTCTTGGGGTTCTTCCACATATTTTAGGTTGGGATGTTGGTATAAATTGGAAATTGTTGAAAAGGAAAACCTTTTGTACTGATTGCCCCAAATGTCCTGAAAATTCCCACTGTTGAAGTCCTTCATGGGCTTCTGGGTACATTTGCATTTCGTAGAAACTTCAGATTTTCCCCAGTAGACCTTGTTGTCAGTGATAACAGCAAAATCAGCAAATACAGAGAAGCTGCAGTGAACTTTGGGAAAACATTTCAGGCAGGTGTTGGGAATAGCAGGTAAGGCAAGAAAATATGGTTTGATCGCATTATTTTATAACACATTTTCTAGTTGCATTGCTACTTCATTGGGTCTGCAGTGACAATGTGCCTTGTTATTCTATATCTGTATTACTTGTGAATTTTGAAAGGAAACTCTCAGTGTGTGGAATTGCCACTGCAGCTTGTGGGATTGCTACCAGGTGAAATTAAACACTGAAATGTAGCAAGTAGAGAGTCCTTATCTCCTAGCAAGTAGAGTTAAAACATTGCTGTCTGGGTTCTTCTACCTGAACACATAACTGCAAGACCACTGAGGTTCAGAGAACTAATATGGGGTGACTCGGCTGGATGGGCAGCCATTGCCTCTGGTAGTGACATAGTTGAAAAATGTTGTGGTTACTATACTGTCCTGGTGGGTGGGGTCTGAGAGCAAGATCCATTAGAAGAAAGGAGAAATGCAAGAAAGATTGTACAAAAAGATGAGGCTGAAAGCGGCCCAGAGAGAGGTGTGGGGGACACACAAGGATGATATGCCAGTAAAGAGGAGCTGGAGTGGCCAGGCTAGGTAGAAGCTCCCCAGGAAAGTGAGCAGGTGGTGGCAAGGAGCATGATGGGAGAGTGGACAGCAGAGGAGTAACTGGTGTGGAGTTGGATGCCAAAGTGCGGGCTGGGGTGATTGGGACTGCTGAGGGTAGGCCAGGTGAATGTGATCAGATGCTGCCAAAGGTGGGCCTGGAAAAGGAAGTGCATGGAGCCACAGCAAGGTGGCATGAAAAACTGGTACTTGAAAGCCAGGAATTTAGAAAGCTGATTTTGCATCAGTATTTGTTGGAAAAGTTTGAAGAACATTGGCGAATCTGAACAGTTCGGAACACTAAAGAGAGAAGCAGCAAAGGGAAGATGGAAAAGAAACTGAATTTTGCAAAGTGCCTGCCTTAGGTTTGGAGGGACTAAAGAACACCATCTTGGACATGAGTTTTTGGGACCTTTGGGACTAAAAATGGTGAATGGGATAAGATAACTGACCACTTGTGGCATTAAGGACTTCTTGTTTGACTTTTTGTTTCCCTTGTTAGTTCTTTTGCTAATAAAACCCTGTTTAAATTGCATTGTAACACTTGCAACTGCCATGTGTGGTGAGAAGAACCTGGTTTTTAATAGTGCTGCTTTTCCCCTTTTGCTTGTTGGTTGGAGGCTTCTGCCCTATTTTGACTCAATATCAGAGTCACAGTAATGGAATTTATTTAACAGACAAGGAAAAACAGAGTCACTGAGGGCACAAGTGATCAGTTATTTCACCCCAATGTTTTATAGTCCTAAACAAAAGGCCATACTTAGAAGAAGTTATCTTCTGTCACTTGAAACAGATATCCCACACAAAAGGCCATGCAGCAAAGATGGTGTCTTCTGTATTCCAAACAAAAGGCCAAGATGGCGTCTCAACAACTTTTATTGCTCCTGTCTCTGGGAGGTTCAGATTTAGTTTCTAGCAACTTTTACTTCCCCTATCTCTGGGAAACCTGACTTTCTAGCAGCTTTCTCTACTCCTCCAAGATGGCCAAATCCTGGGGTGACTGACCTTCCAGATGACCATGTTCCCAGAATGGCTTCCTTTTGCCACTAAAGCTTGAAACGGCCCCCCTTCTCTTTGCTCTGCAACTCACCACATATCCCTTATCACATATATCCCTACCTCCACTGATTCTTTCTTACCTTCAAAGCTTGTCTCATCTGTTGTTATTTCTCTTTACCTCAACCTACTCCTGGGAATGCCACCTGCAACATCAACCTTGCCTTATAGCCAGATTACAGGAGGGAACTCCCTGGGGTGACAAAATTTTATGTAAACTGGGAATACAGAATAATCTGATGACTAAACTTCCTAGTTTGGAAATTCATTTTTGCCTATCTCAAATAAATGTTAAATCTTAATTTAGGTATTTGGAAAAGAATGGCCTAGTCACCAGTAAATCTTCTGAGTCATGGTTCATCATAGTAATACTGCACCAGGTGATTGATGTGCTAGTGAGAAATAGTGCTGCTTTGTACAGTAAAAAAGTTCTGAGGCTAAAGGAATTTCATAATTTTTAAGTCTAAGAAAAAATTCTCTTGCACAAAATACTTTCTAAATGTCATTAAAGATGTTTACATAGGTAACTCTGAGTGTTTCATTCAAGGTGTGGCAGTAGACTAGATCTCCTTTGAAATCACTATCTTCCGGACAGTAATGGATTCATTATTTTAATCACTACTGCCTAGGACACAGGCTATGACTGCAGGGACCAGATCACCTAGAACTTTGGAGGCACTGGTGTCAGTAGTTCAGGTTTTGACTTGTGGAGACTTGTTGCTAGACTCCATTCCTTTCAAGGGCAAACTACCCACAGCAATTTGGAAATAGTCTAGAGCTTTGCACATGAGGAAGCATGGTCTCCATTTGTGTACTTGTAAATGTCTCACCAGGCAGTCATCATTCATTTATGTGTTTTCTTGTTTTCTGACTCCTGGAATGGAGACTTTATGAGAACATAGATTTTTTTTCTTGTTCATCATTAGTTCTTTTATTCTAACTTTATATTTACTTATGACCACAAATTGTATAATTTTTAATATCTGAAAATTGAACTAATTAATTCTCAGATAGAAAATCCTTGTTCTGAAATTACCCCTTGAGAAAGGAAATTGAGATCAAAGTTAGAGCCAAGCGTGGCCTCTACTTATCAACTTAGCTGCTTCCCCACTAACCAGGAAAAGAGGGAGAGATTTGTGAATAGCAAGCAAATGTGGTTCTAGTCATGAACCACACTAAAACTTTCTTTTCAACTCCTCAATTGTAACTGCTAGCAAGACTTAGAGTTAATAAAATGGTACCTCATCACCAAATCCTGTCATTTTATCTACTGAACATTGCATGGTCATTCTGCACATACCATTTCTACTATCTCTGATCCAGATTTCCACAAGCTGTCTATGAGACAACTGCAGAACCACCTTTAATAGTTTTTTCATATCAACTCTTATTCCCTCCAGTTCATTTTCTATATTACACCAGTTTGACTTTTTCAAAATGAGTTTGGTTTTAGAAATCTACCTAAAATCCTTATGAAGTTTTCCACCTTTCATAGGCTACAAACCAACACACTGCCTAATTGTAAAATCCCACAAGATTCTGAGTGATGTGTTCTCTTTGCCTCAGTTTCATAGACCTTTTTTCCATTCCCACATACTCCATCTCTTGCCGTATAGTTTCCACTTATTAGGTTCCCTTTGCTTGTTAACTGCTAATTCATCCTTTACATCTCAGTATACAGTCACTTAAACATGTTTTTCCTACCTTTCCACATTTATAACAAAACTTCCTATTTTCACTGTTAGCTCCATATATCTTGCTTTACTGTGTTAAATATGATTATAGCATTTCATATCTTGGCTAATTATTTGATTAATGAGATCAGGTACAATGCTGAACTTTCTCTTATCTCCAGTGTTCAGCATAGGGTCTGGTAGATATATTTTCTCCTCAATATGCATTAATTAAATGAATGAATCAGTTTACTTGGTTAAGGTTTAAAAGCTTCTAATTTTAGTCATTTTAAAAAGCATAATCTAGTTCTGTAGATATTTTTATTTAATCTTGAAATTTGTCCCCACTTAACCTTTCAGTATATTGCTATCATTGGGAACTTAGGAAATAAATATCTCACTTGCTGTCTTAATTTGAGAAATTGTAAATACAATGTAATGGCTTACATTTTTGAAAGAACTAAATATTATATTCTCAAATTCTATATAGCACAAAGTCACTGTGTTCTGATATTTCCACTTTACAGATTTAGGGCACAAATTTAGAGGTAATGCTATATGCCTTTCATCTCATGTTTTCTACACCAGTACTTACCTTTTACTGGTGACGGGTAAAGTTTTGAATTTTTATATAAAACTACTTGAGAAAGTAAAATACTACAAAGAGGATGAACCTTTGACTCAGTTTTGAATTCTATTAAAAAAATTAAAAGAGATTAGAGGATAATGTAGAAATAATACTAAGATCACTTTTACATCCGAATAAAAGATTGAGTGTTGTATGTTAATGCACATGGGTAAAAGTTTTATAAAATAGATAAATGTGGATTTATTGAAGTAGTCATCTTAGGACTAAAGGAATTACTTTATAGGAAAAGAAGTAAGAGGGATATTACCTGCAGTTCTTGAGGCAGGAAGTCTGAGATTGGGGTGCTAGCATGTTTGGCTTCTGTTGAGGACTGCCAACTTACTGTATCTTCATAAGGCAGAGAGCTAGCTAGCTCTCTGGACTCCTTTTAAACTGGCACTGATCTCATTTCTGCAGGCTCTACACTCAAGATCTAATTACTTACCAAAGACCCCTCCCCCCCTTAAATAACATAACATTGGGATTGGGGTTTCAATATGAGAATGGGCGGCAGAAGGTGGGGAATGGGATACATTAAGTTCATTCCATTACCTGTTTATTTCTCAGCACTTGTGTGATTTGATGCCTTTATGTTCCCTTATGATACTAGCTGATATTCAGTAGTTCTGTAAAATGTTTGATAATTTGACAATTTGACTAAAAAGTTTTTAAAGCTAATTTGATAACTGAGTATTTTCCATTGTGTTTCTTTAGTCCGAGGATCAGAAGGATTGTACATGGTAACTGGACCACCACATTTTACAGAAAGCACAGTGTTTCAGAGGTACGGTTCATTTTGCTGAGTATTGTTTAGGGGGCTGTGCAGTACATTCTGTTATGTGTTATATTCTGAACGAAAAAGAAAAAGAATGTATTAGCTAGTATCTCAGAACATGTTGTACAATATTAACAGAACATTCAGTAGATCTTTACCATCTATCAAGAAAAATGATCTTTAGGTTAGAAAATAGTAGCTTTTGCATGTTTAAAAGATGGGGGAACAATACTAAGAAAAAGTATGAAAATAGTGTCATAAGTTCAAGCTTCGAGCTTAGGAGAAGGAGATAAAACCTGTAAATGTGATAACCAAACCACTGCCTGTAGTCTTTGTGATTTCAGAATAGAAAAGGTCTGAAAAAGGAAGGGTATTTGAATGTGTCTCTATGTATTTATGTGTACATGCATGTGTGTATTTAAAATATTATAGCTAGATCGATGTTTTCTCCAAAGAAGAAAACAAAGGAATAAACCAAAAACTAATAAAAATGATTATATCTAGAGGAAGAGAGAGCTATAGGATGTAGGTAACATGTGTATGAATGAACTTTGGTATAGTTTTGAACTTGAGCCTTGTATTTGCTTTCTATTAAAGTAGAAAACAAATGAACCTAGTTTTACACTAAATTAATGACATAACTATATGATAGCATACAGAATTCTTAAGTGCATTTTGTTAATAAAAAACTGATGTTGTCATTTAAAATCTATTAGAGAATAAAGTAGGTGATTATATTGATGTCATTAAGATCAAGATTTTCAGCATAACAGTAAAGGCATAGACTTGCATGTGTCAGTATAATGAAAACACCCATAGTTTCCTAGTTCTCTCTACCATGAACTGTCTGGAGACATCAGTGAATGTCTCTACCTCATAAATCTGATTGCTAAATAGCATTCTTCACTAAAAGGACCTCGTTCTTGGAGAATTGGCTGACTCTGGGTTTAGGACAGAAAGTGTACAAATTGAGCTAAAGAAAGCTGTGAAAGACTAACAGGATTTTGTTACAGGGTCATAAAAACCAACTTGAAGTGGATCACACCAAATGAGATGGAGCAATTTGAGCATTAAGAAGGATTGTGACTAAAAGGATTATGACACGTCAAGTACATAAATATTCCTCCCCCAAATTCTCCTCTCTCCAAATCTTATTGGTCAGCATTGAAAGTTGATAGGTCCTCACTCGTTGTTTTTGAAAATTACTAAAGAGAATGAGTGTTGCCTTTCTAGTATGAATTGTTAATTAATTTACAATAACCAAATTGTTGATGAGGAATACTATGTAGAAGAATTCTAGTTTATAGATGTAGAAGGAATCATGGGATTAGAACCACCATAACAAAACTGCCATTTTGTAATCCATATGTAATCATTTATCTATCAGTGGTTCCCAAACTTGAGCAGGCATCAGAATCTTTCAGTTTGTTGAGAAACGGATCCTCCTTAGATTTTCTGATTCATTATATCTGGATGGGGCCCAAGAATTATCATTTTCAACATCCCTAGATAATGCTAATGCTGCAAATATGGGGACCCCACTTTGAAAATCGCTGTTCTAGGCAAATAATTATCAAATGCTAAAAAATGTTAAATGAAAATCAGACTGATATCACCTATTAGCCTTTTATGAGAGCTTCTGCAACTTGGTTACAAAATATGTGCCCAAGACCATCCATGTTGTTATCACTTTGAATCAGTGCAGAAATATAACATCAGGTTATTAATGGTTACTAGCATCGACCTACTGAACCTGAATCTGTATTTTAACCAGATCCGCAGGTGATCTGTTAAGTGCTTTAATGTCTGAAAAGCACTACACTAGAAGAACAATCATTATCAAAGCTTTTGTGCCACTCTATTGGTGTGTACAATCCCAAGGCAGCAGGAATCAGGGATGAGGAGGGAAACATAGCAAGGAAAAAAATGAAAGCAAATAGAACATGGGGTACACTGAACTGACCACAAGTTCACAAAATATAATCTGTTTGGTCATACACTATATCCCAGAGAGGCTGTATGGAACTACTCTGCATTAGAACAACCTATTGTGGAGAGGAAGAGCAATAAATATATCTATAGTCAGAGCTTCTCTTACTCTGTTTGGGTTGAATCTGAATGCCAAGTTGCACTTCCCACTGCTGCCAGTAGGTAGCAGAAGCTCTGCTGAAGGAGACCTGAGGGTCAGAGATAACCCAGTAGTGTTAGAAGAGCCACCAGGTGGACAGGTTTATAACAATCCAGTTATCTAAGTACTAGGTATTTAGTGATAATAAAAAATTGTTAATTTTGTGAGATGAAGTTACATGTGATGAAGGTATTTCTGAAAATATTCTCAGAGGCTAGAGATGCATGCTGAAGTATAGAGTAAATAATAACATCTGGTTCTGTTTTAAAATTATCTGGCATTAAATATAGACGTGGGAAGTAAACAAAATTGTCTATGTCCATTTAAACTTGTTGATGGATAGGTATATGGGTGTATTGTACTTTGTCTATATTTCTGTACATATTTACTGCAAGAAATAAAATTTCACAGTTGCCAAGACTAGGAATTGAATTTTGTATACTAGAGTAAGCTTGCTTTCAATCTTAAACATGATTCTAAAATGACTTATTAAAAGGACAATTTATAGCTTGGAGATAAAGAGGTGATGATTTATCAGTCAAAATGAACTTGCCAAGAACAAATAGTTTCAGTCTATTCCTAGTGAAACAATTTTCAGATGTTCAATAAAACTGTAAATATGGTTTAAGGAAAGTATCTGAGAAATGAGAACATTTTTTTAGCTACAAGATGACAGAATTAACCTTGATTAAAACCCGTGAAGTAAATTGATTAGTAATGGATTTTTTTTGTTTGATAGAAGGAATGTGGGTGAGCCATGCTATTTCTTACTCAGAGCTTATTCAGCATCCTTAAAATTAATTCAAATGGTAGCTCAAAATGATGTTTTATAAATTATATATTGCATAAATTTGTAGAGAATGGTTGCTTAAAAAGAGAAAATCAAGGTTTAGGTAGATCTCAAGCTGATAGGCCAAAAGTTGAGTGGAATTTAGCAGGGATGATTGCAAAATTGCTTTAAGATTGAAATGAATTACAAAAGTTAGAATGGAGAACATTTTAGTCGTTTATGGAGAGAGTTATAAAAAATATACTATATATACTAACTATAAACTATAGTTAGTTTATACTAACTATAAACTGAGTATTAGCTACTATTTTGTGATTGCAGAAAAACAAGTATCTCAGATGAGTTAATGTAGAGATAGTATTCAGTTTGGGGGGGTGTATACTGGTTAGTTCTTGGTGCATTGTTATTTAACAATTGAAATATTAACCATGAAATTTTGATCTGTTAACAACAGCATATATGGACATCCATGTGTACACACATACACATTTCTCGTGGGCTTTTTTTTTTTTTTTAATTTCCAGTATTTCTGGGAGATATGCTCTTAGTTGCTATTTTCAGTTGAGAGATAGTTAGAATTTTGATCATTTGAAAGAATTTTCCAAGAATTTCTATTTTCACAGGTTTGTTTTTGTACAAAACCTTTCATCTGCTTTTTTTTCTAATGTGAAGAACCTTTTTTGTTACTGTCTCTATAAATGATGAATTGATGGAAGGTCTTTATCTTTCAAATCTAGGGTCACTTATAGCCCACTTGAAGATGTTCTCTCTCTATTATTTTGTTATGCAGGTGGTCTGGGGCATTCCTTTTAAAAATCTCTGTGTTGTTAAGATCAGAACTTACATTCTGAATAACATTCGTATTCACTTACATTTATGAGTTCTTATACAATCTATGTAATTCACCCAAAGGACTCTTTCTTCCTTGAAGATTAGTTGATATAAATCAACTTCTGACTTTGTTTACATGGTTGTTGACACAGTGTTTTAAAAACATATTTTGGTAAATTAAATCATTTTGGAATTATTTTCTAAAATTTATGTAAGTTAGCTATTGCGTTAGTACTAACACTAGATTTTTCAATAAGATAATTTTAAAAATAAATACTAACTGCCTAATATTTAAACTTTTTCTTGTCATTTTCAGGGAATCTGGAAAAAACTGCAAAGTCTATACCTTTAGTAAAGATGGGACCTTGTTTGCTTGGGGCAATGGAGAAAAGTTAGTGTTCATTTATGTATTTTGCATGTGTTAAGATGACTATAGAACATAGCTGACCTTTAAATGATAATGTTTATCATTAATAAAGTTTCATTTTAATGTCATGCTATAGTTAGATGTTATCACCAAGATCATTTTCATTCAAAAGTTTTAAAGTAATATGCCCTATTTTGATTGCATTATCAACTTACTCAGAATTGAAAAATAGCATATATAAAAGGACAATTAGCATATTGCAGAAAAGGCTGAGAAATTGTTTTAAATAGTGTTTTAATTTACTAGGTAAGATTTCTTAAGTTCAGTGCTGATACTTAGAAATAATTTTCTTTGTTTACCTTAGATTTAGATACTTTATATTTTGCTGTTAAATTAGTAGAAACTGCTGCAATTACTACTAGTTTTATTGTATGTAAAAGCATGTTATGTTTTTATAAGTTATTCAAAAGTATGTGTAATATAATCTAAGTAACATAAGTTAACCAAATTATAAAATTGGTCTTGTAAAAAAGAATTTTTGTTAAGTTCTCATGAAGCCACAATATTTCTTCAGTTCATGAAACCAAGAAAATGTCAGAATATTTATTGTTGGGTTATGTTGTTTTTAACCATATATAATACATTTGGAATTTTTTAAAGGGAGAAAATGAATATATTAGTGTGAAAAGTATATTTTGAATAGCTTTCAAACAGTAGTAATATATTCTGAAGTTTTTTAGTTGTGAGGTCAAATTGGATTAAGCACATGGTTTAAAAAAATTAATGTGATTAGATTAGGAAACAGAATCCAACTTTCTACCATTTGCAGAAAATGCACCTAAACGCCAAAGCTAAAGATAGATGTAGAGAGTGAAGTGTTGGAAAATAATACCCAGATGATTGAGACACAAAAAAAAGGTAGGAACAGCCTTATTTGCATCAGACAACAGATTTTCAACTAAAAGTTATCAGTAGAGATAGACACTGCATAATGATTAAAGGAAAAATATACAGGAGGACATATACTAATCAGCATATGTTACCAAATGAAGGGGTACCAACATATACTAGACCACATCCACTTTATATTTACATACACACACACACACACACACATTCTGTACTATACCAACCTTACATGAAGCCATTTGGTAAAATTTTTTGTCTCATTTCCGCCAGAATGATTCCTTCCAGCTCCATCCATGTTGCCACAGTTGCATCATGTTTGTCCTTTTTGATTGCTAAATAATATTCTATTGTGTAAACATACTGCAGCTTTCTGATTGATTCATCTGTTTGGGGCATTTGGTTTGTTTTCATAGCCTAGCTATTGTAAACAGTGCTGCAGTAAACATCGAACTACAGGTGTCCTTTTGAATTAGTGTTCTGGTATCCTTTGGGTAGATTCCCAGAAGTGAAATTACTGGATCTAATGATAGTTCCATTTTCAGGCTCTCCATACAGCTTTTTGTAGTGGCTGGATCAGTTTGTATACCCACCAATGGAGTAAGAGTATTATTCCTTTTTCTCCACATCCATACTAGCAGTTTGTTGTTGTCCCCCCCCCCCCTTTTTTTTTGTTATAGGTGTAAGGTGATATTTTGTTGTTTTGATTTGTATTTCCCTGTTATAAGTGATGTTGAACATTTTTTTTATATGCCTGTTAGCTTTTTGCATTTCTTCTTTGGAGAAGTGTCTTTTAAGCTTTTCTCTCCATTTTTTGACTGGGCTTTTTGCTTTGTTTTTGTTAAGTTGTAAGTTCTTTATGTATCTTTGATATTAGACCCTTGTTAGTTGAGTGGAGTGCAAATTTTTTTTCCTACTCAGTTGAGTGTCTTTGTTTTGATTATTGTCTCTTTTGCTGTACAAACTTTTTAGTTTGAAGTAGTCCCAGATGTTTATATTTTCATTCATTTTCTTTGTGTGTATATATACATGTGTCATGAAAGTTGTTCTTGTGGGCTATGTCGTGGAGTGTTTTGTCTGTGTTTTCTATTATGTATTTTATGGTTTCAGGTCATACATCCATGTCTTTGATCCATTTTAAGTTGGGTTTTGTGTATGGTGTTAAGTATGGTATTGTGTAAGATGTAGATTCATTCTTTTGCATGTAGCAGTCCAGTTTCCCCAGCACCATTTGTTGAGGAAGAGGCTATCCTTGTTCCAATGTATGTTTAGTGCCCCTTTGTCATAGATTCATTGACCATATATGTGTGGCTTTATTTCTGGCCGTTCTGTTCTGTTCCATTGATCTTTGTGTGTGTTTTGTTCCAGTACTGTACTGTTTTAATTGTTATGGCTTTGTAATATAATTTGAAGTCTGGCTATATAATACCACCATTCTCTCTTCTTTTGGTCAGAGGGCCTTTGGCTGTTCAAGATCTTTTATTATTCCATATGAATTTCAATAGTATTTGTTCTTTTTCTTTTAAGAACATCATTGAGATTTTTATTGAATCTGTAGATTGTACTGAATCTGTAGATTGCTTTTGGTTGGATGGCCATTTTGATAATGTTGATTTTTCCAGTTCATGAGCAGGGAATGTCTTCCAATTCTTTGTGTTTTCTTCTATTTCTTTTAAGAACGTTTTCTAGTTCTCTTTCTCTAGGTCTTTCATGTCTTTTGTTAAGTTTATTCCCAGGCATTTAATCTTTGTTGGTATGATAGCAAATGGAGTTGTATTTTCATTTCTTCTTTGCCATACTGATTTTTGCATATAAGAACACTACTGATAAAAAGGATTATACACCATAACCAAGTAGGATTTATCCTAGCAACACAAGGATTGTTCAACATCCAAAAATCAATCAACATAAGCTATCACATCAACAAAAAGAAAACCAGAAGCCACATGATCATATCAATAGACACAGAGAAAGTATTTGATAATGTTCATCTGTTCATGATGAAGGCCCTGAAAAACTCTGGATAAAAGGAATATATCTCAACATAATAAAAGCCATATATGACAAACCCACAGCAAACGTCATCCTTAATGGGGAAAAATTGAAACCATTTTCATTAAGATCAGGAACCAGGCAAGGATGCAAACTCTCACCATTACTTTTCAACATAGTACTACAAGTTCTGGCTAGGGCAGTAAGGCAAGAGAAAGACATAAAAAGAATACAGATAGGGAAAAAAGAAATGAAACTATCAATATGGCCAGGCATGGTGGCGCGCACCTTTAATCCAAATGCTGGGAGGCAAGAGGACAGGGATCGTTTGAGTTCAAGACTACCCTGGGCAAAATAGAGAGACCTACTCTCAAAAAATAACCAGGCATGGGAGACTGAGGCTGGGGATCACTTGAGTCCGCAGGATGCAATGTAGTGAGACCTAGTCTCAAAAAAAAAAAAAAAAAAAAAAAAAAAAAAAAAAAAAAAAAAAAAAAAAAAAAAAAAAAAAAAAGAAGCTATCAATATATGCAGATGACATGATACTTTATGTAAGAACCCCAAAAAAATCTACAGAAAAACTAATTGAAACAATAAACCAGTTCAGTAAGGTAGCTATTTGAAAATTGATTTTTCAGGAAAAAAAACAACACTTTAGAGTGATCTGTATTTGAAAAGGGGAGGGGTATTACTATTTTGGATAGTACTGGTTATTGTAAAACAGTTTTTCTTTGCTCAAGTAATTTCTTTTGAAAACAGAGTAAATGTTATCGGTCTCACTAACAAAGGACTACTGCACTCCTTTGACCTCCCAAAGGCAGTTTGCCTAGAATTCTCACCAAAAAACACAGTCCTGGCAACATGGCAACCTTACACTAGTAAGTATTTTCCAATTGTAAAGATATTCTGACAAGACCAATTCAATTGAGGGATTGTATAACCTTATAATAAAGTAATTATTCTTTATGATTGTAAATAGTGTTTATGAATATTTTTAATAAACAGTATACCTTATATTCCCCAATACAATGCACTTTAAGTAACTTAGAAAGTAAATAACCAATGGATAATGAAGTTATAAGAATTAAAAATAAAAAGGACCTTCAAAATATTTTATATGATAATTATAGAAATAGAAGAACAGTGCAGCATTTAAGAAATGTGATTGGTGTAACAAAGTGTAGGACATGGTGTGGCATTTTTTAAGTATTTTTAAGATATAACAATGAGTATTTTGTATAGCTTCACTTCAAAGTGGTCTAGGGGCTTATTTTAAGAAATACTTTATAATTCTGTAGAGATTGAATAAATAAGATGATTACTCATGGTTTGTCTATAAATATCCTGTTTGTTTATCCAAGAGACATGTATTCAAATGAATCTTAACTTTTCCAAGTAAATGAAAAGAAAGTTGAGTTAGCTACAAATCATGAGTGGTTTTATTAGCTTTTTTATGTGACTTGCAGACTCAGCTTTCATAGTAAGACAGTTTAATCCATTTGATAACAAGAAGTCTTAAACTAATATACAAGAAATCTCAAGTATCCTTAAAATCTGTGTAATTTATCCATATTGGTGGTGAAATTACCTCCTTTCATTTTGCTTTCTCTAGCTGTCATGCCTTTAAAAGAGGGAAAAATTGATTTAAAGCAGTTCTTTCATTTGATTTGTATAATTTCTTACTCAAGTTTTTTTTTGCTAGTGTTAGGAGCTCACTACTACCAAAAATATTTTTATTGCAGCTGCTAAGGATGGCACTGCTGGGACACCCAACCTACAACTTTATGATTTGAAAACTGGAACATGTTTGAAATCTTTCATCCAGAAGAAAATGCAAAATTGGTAAATACATACTTTAAAGTATTAATTACTTACATAATATTTTAAGTATCTTCATTATGTAGTATGTTTCTTGGTTATTGTTTTAAAAAACAACTTTTCAAACCAAAATATAGATCACTGTGGATTTTTGCCTATGCAAATGTAATAGAGTAAAAGTTTTATCGTTTGGGTTAGTGTTAGAATGAATGAAAAGGGACAATATTTTTCTATTAAGTAAATACGCTGAGTAAAACTATTAATAAATGACAAGTAATATATTTTTACTTTTCAATATAGGTGTCCATCGTGGTCAGAAGATGAAACTATTTGTGCCCGAAATGTTAACAATGAAGTTCACTTCTTTGAAAACAACAATTTTAGTATGGAAAGATTTATAAAATTATTTGTGTAATTTATTATTTGCTGTAAATATATAGTTTATGTTGATTTACATGGCATCTCCTAATTATGGATTTCCTAACTGGTTAATATATTGATGAATAATTGTTGTATTCATAAGCATAAGTCATGCTTATGCCAGTGAAATTCTGTAATAAAGATTTTCTTTTATAATTTTATGATAACTTTATTATCTAATAATGGCTATTAAGATATTTTAATACCTACTTCCAGTTTAACTGCTGTTGAAATTCTCTGATGCAGTTTTTAAACTATTACAATTTCAAACACAAAAATAGATACCTAGTTCCTATTACCATTAATCCATTGTCAATCTCCCCTTATTTATAAATCTATCCATCTACCATCTCTCTTACTTCACTGAAGTAAATCCCAGACATCATATAATTTTGCCTGTAAATATATCATTTTGTATCTTTGAAGATTAGGGGTCTAATTTAAATGTAGGAGTCTCCCACCTTTCAGGCATCATTGTCATGGTCTACCTTCTACCAAAAAGCACATAATCCACTACTATACAGCCATATGCTGTCTTCTTTCTTTGCTCTTTTCCTTCCCCTATTTAAAAATATAACCATAATACCATTAACACAGATTATTAATTCTAATAATTGCAAACGTTATATATATTTTTTGAAACCTGCAGATCCAAATAAGCTTCCTCATATACAATTAAGTAATATTTTTTCCCCTTATTAAACTTTGTTTTACTGTCTCTCAAAATTCTGTGACTGATTTTTGGTCAAATTGTTTCCATTAGAAAGTACTGATTTTAAAAATTAAAGTAAATTTCAACAACAAACACCAGAAGACTAACTGGTCCACAGAACCACCTTTCCATCTAAAGATTTTAAAGTGCTTTCTTACCATTATCCAGTCTCTTAGTAATAAACTTAGTCAGTTGAGCTGAACAATTCAAGACCATTCTTCCATCACTGATTAAGACTTCGGTGGCAGATACAAAAGATACTACTCAATGTTCTGAGCTTAGCTGGCAGACTTGGTGACCTTGCCAACTCCACTTCTTTGATGATGCCCACAGCAACAGTCTGTCTCATGTCATGACTAGCAAAATGACCAGAAGTGAATAGTTAAAAGAAGCTCACCACATACATGGGCTTTCAGGCACCATATTAACTATGACAGCATAACTAGATTTCAACAAGTTAGGGGGACTATTCCAGTTTTTTCCCAAAATAAGTCTTCTTCATCTCAACAAACTTGCAAGCAGTATGTGATAGCCCAGCACAGGCGCATTTCCAGCACTTAATTTGGTCAGAATGGTTACAATAATTACCTGAACCTTGAAGCTAGAAGCTAGCTCCCCTTGGTGGTTCATTTTTGCTGTCACCAGCCACATTGCTATAATGAACATCTTTAAGAGAGATATATTCGACATTGAAGTCCACATTGTTCCCAGGAAGAGCTTCACTCAAAGCTTCATTTTACATTTCAACAGACTGATTGTAACATTAACTGGAGTAAAAGTAACAGTCTCAAATTGATCCATAGAGACAGACCTTATGTCATCTGGGCTTCCTGCTGGGACAAAGGTATCTTAAAGCCACAGTAAAACTAAGCCATTTTTTCTGTTAATATGTCTTGCCTTTTGTCAAGACCAAAAATTGTTCTTCTGGGATGCCAGGAGTCATAGTTCATTATTCATTTGCTTTGTTCCACATTAACTACATAGCATTCTTGTAATAGCAATACCAACAGTAACAACATAACATTAATTACCAAAAGTAAAGGAAAAAATTTGCAGTTCCTTTTGTTCTTAAGAGTATCCCCTTAGTGAACTACACATTTTTGAGTATATTAGAGTGGAATAGGAATTGTTAATCATTCGCCAATTAACAATTGGTGAACATAATACCAAAGGTGGGTAGGCTGGTTTGAGCATGGTTCTCGTAATTATTTTAACTGTGCACTTTATTTTCCTGCTTTTGAGGTTCATTACTGCCCTATTAATTTTATGTTAGTTTACCTATTTATCCTACTTGCTTGTTTGTGAGCATGCACAAAGAAGGCTGCCAATATGGTAATTTGGTATGCTACTGTTGAACAGCTATGCATCTCTGAAATTGAGCCATGGAAGAGTGGTAGCTCTTGATCCCATTAACTGGGCAAATAGTGTTGGTTATAGCATGGATTCTTACTGACTAGAGTAAGCACTCAATAAAAACCAACCTATGTTACTGTTGTCATCACTACTATGAATCTGCTTATGTGGAATTTCCACATTTACATCCTTTAAGTAGCAGCATAGGTCACCTTTTCCATCTAAAGGGCTTTAAAGACAACTTATTTCAGAGGCTGTAAAGAATAAAATTGACATTTATTGAATACATACTATGCTTACTGTGTTCCGGCACAACTCTTAAAATCAATCCCTGGAGTTAATCCATTGCTTGTTCAGGGTTATACAGTTAGTGAGTAAGGAGGAATGCAAGTATAGGTCTATCTTGCCCATGCCCCTTCTCCCATGTTTTCTCTGCTGTGTTGCTTTGTCTGATGCAACTACAATGAACAGTATTAATATATAGTTATAGTAGCCTTTAATAATTCATTTAGGACTATTGGCATTTCATCAATCTAACACCATGAATTTTTTTTCAAGGTACAATTGCAAACAAACTGCATTTGCAAAAAATTAATGATTTTGTGTTATCTCCTGGACCACAACCATACAAGGTAATTGCTATTTTTGTTTGTTCATGCAGAATATTATGACAGTAAACCTTTTCCTAGTTTTTATTGACTGTATGAACTTGTCTATCTTAATTTATATGTTTAAAAAAATTCATGTTTCATGTCTATCTTAGGTAGCTGTCTATGTTCCAGGAAGTAAAGGTGCACCTTCATTTGTTAGATTATATCAGTACCCCAACTTTGATGGACCTCATGCAGCTTTAGCCAATAAAAGTTTCTTTAAGGCTGATAAAGTGACAATGCTATGGAATAAAAAAGGTATTATGAGTATTTTATCTCTTGTTTTGTTTATCAAGTATTAATCTAGATTTATATTTCAGTGTGTAGAGAAGAGTCTCATTGCTTATTTAATGAAAATTTAATTACATGTGCACACTTACATTTTTCATTGTTTTTCTTATCACTGTTAGGTTAATTTGTATTTTAAATCTAATTAACGTTTTTACTATATAGCTACTGCTGTGTTGGTAATAGCTAGTACAGAAGTTGACAAGACAGGAGCTTCATATTATGGAGAACAAACACTGCACTACATTGCAACGAATGGAGAGAGTGCTGTCGTGCAATTACGTGAGTATTCTAGTATGTCTTCCTTTGATTAAAAATCATATTAAAAATATTTTTGTCATAAAGATGATATGATCTGAATTCTTGTTTAAGAACTAGAATTCAAGTATTGTAATGACTTTTAAAGATAAAATTTCTCTTAACTAAAAACTTAAAAATCACCACCAAATATAACTTATTTTAACAGAATCCATTTATTAATCTTGTCATTCCAAATTTTTAATAGGAACATTTTAACTGCAAAAGAGTAATTTAGTATCTTTTTTCAAACCTATTAACTTACTATGTTATCAAGTTGATTTAGGGAGTTTAGCACTAGCTTCAGAACTGAAAAATGTTTCATTTCATACTTTATTTTGATGACTTGACTTATAAGCTGGAACCCTGTTAAAATTCTGGCAACTCCCTAATTTTTTCATTTTAAATTAGACCTTTTCCTTACAAACTCTGTGTGTTCTCCATGAAATTAGAAACACTGCAGTGATGATTGTACCTTCCACTATTGTTTAACATCTGTAATCTTAGTTTAACTCATTAAAGAAGTGTACAGTGTTGAAAAAAGAATCATCTCTGTTCAAATAGAAGAAGTCACAGAATAAGCAATAGCTACTTTAAAAATATGGATGGAAACTATATATAAGGCAATAAAAAACAAGAAGTATATGCAATTGATGGGAAGAAAACTTAAAACTTATAAGGGACAAGTTGTGACCGTTTAATATGATCTTTAGAAGGACATCATTTCTTTTCAAATTAATTTAAAAATAAGTGTCAGTTGATTTTTTTTTTCAGTAAATAACTGATAAAGTTCTAAAATTGATACTGAAAAATAAACATGGAGGGATGTTTTGAAAACTGCAAAGATAAGCATAGGGCAAGGAGAATTTTGATACTATTGGAGATTAAAATGTAAATCAATTGTAAGTAGAACAGTTTGCTTCTGACTTATTTTAAATATTAAGCAGCAGACATTAAATTAATAGAACAGAGTTCCAGTTAGAGTCCTTCTTCCACAGCCATTGATACCAAGTCAGCATCTGAACTAATGGAGAGAAAATATTGGACACTTAATATATGATTTGTGGACAGCTATTTAAGTATTTGGAACAAAAAGTTAATACTGCTACTTCACCAAAATAAATCCATTTGAGCCAAAAATTGTACTTAAAACTACGGAACTAGCCAAAAATATGGGAGAATTTTTTCCGAATCTTAAAGTGGAGAAATTTTTTAACATTAAAGTGGAAATTCTTAAAAGTGAATTTTTTTCCTAATCTTAAAGTGGGGAATAAAAAGAGAAAATCATAAATATGAATATATGAAAATTGGAGGAATCTAGTAAGATTGTGGCAAAATGAAGATGCCAGCCTCTTCTACATAACCTCACAACTAAACTGTAGTAGAACAAAATCAGTAGCCCCTAACAGACAATTACAGTACACTTCCAGGACAATCTTCTGGCTTAGTAAAATGTTTAATTGGTAAAATAAAGCCCTCAAGAGGGAAGAGCAACTTTTGTGCAGGTGTGCCCCTACACTTACTGATATGGGGGCACATGCCTGCATCATGGCCTTTGAATATCTAGCACTGTGCTTGATATACGCAGTTGGCATTTGGGAGGGAGGCTGAACAATCATATAACTTTAGGAGCAGGTATGCAGAGTGATTATGAGTAACTTGAGCCACAAGTTCCTACTACAGAGCTACTGGAGCCCAAACCAGGTTGGATTACCTGTGTCTCATAGAGGAAGCTGTTACTTAAAGCCCAAGGATGGGATAGTCAAAACACCTGCCACCCTCTACTACGGGTTAAAACCAAGACAACAAATGAGCACCTTGATTAATTAAAGTTTTTAAGCACCTGTCTCAAATAGCAAAAATCCTTGGATAAGGCCTATAGTAGAATAGAAAAGAGAACAACTTCTGGTTTGTGAACCTATGTCAGCTGTAATCTGTGCCCAGTGCTACATCTAATACTTAAATATAACCTAAATATAGAAACTCATGTGAGAACTTAAACTGAGGAGCTGATGGAGCCCTTTACATCCCCAGCATACAACTCTCTACCTGAAGTTCAGTGGAAGTTTATGAAATCCCTGATGCTCACTGAAGTTGAGACTTTCGTGCCCTCCTGCCCTGGTTTTTTTCTGTCTTTTACCCCTTACTGGTACCAGTTCTCTGATCATGTCAACAGGTGCAAAGACAACAGTCTGAAAACCCATTCCCATAAAAAACAATGAAAGCTTAAAAATGAAGAGGAGCTAGAGCAAAAAGCCGTGAGCAGAATCTAAGTACTAGAATTTAGTATACATCATAAGTAAAGAGGAGTTCAGACTAGCAGTTATAGCAATGCTTATGGGACTCCAAAAAGCAACAGATACATAAAACAACAACAGGATAAAGACTAAGAAAATATGAGATGGCTACAACACAAAGTTGTAGATTGTGGATTTTGGAAATGCTATTGCTGAATTAAAAAATACAGTTGAGAACCTCAAAAACAGACATATACCAAGCTCTGGAAAGAATTAGTGCTATAAAAGCACAATGTTGGAGAACATAAATAGTACAACAAAGAAAAAATTTAAGAAATGAAAATGGTATAAGAACCTTTGGGATAATCTTAAGAGAAATAATATTCATATCATGGAGATCCCAAAAAGGACAAGAAAAGGAAAAAAATACAGCAAGTTTATTTACAGAATTGCTGAAAACCATGTCAGTCTGGAAGCTGAACCATGCATTGTGATCCAAGAAGCCCAAAAAATTGCAAAGAGTTCCAGAAACGCACTAAGACACATTGTAATAAAACTTGATAGTCACTAGCAAGGGCAAAATACTAGAAAATTGATCAAGAAAATAAAAGATAGTCTAAGGGAATAGCAATCTGTCAGCAAACGATTGAGCAGAAAAACTACAAGCAAGAAGGGAATGATAAGGGATATTATTTAAAGTATGTAAAGAGAAAGATTTCTAGCCTAGAATCCTTTACCCTATAAGATTAGCATTTAAGACAGAAGGAAGGGTAAGGAGCTCCATTAAAAAAAGACAAAATAATAGTACTATTTTTCAATAATCACTTTAAATGTAAATGGTCTGAATCCATCAGCCAAATGGTGTTAGGTAGTTGCATGGATTTCAAAAGTTCATTCTTCTTTTTATAAGAAACCCATCTTACCAACAAAGACAAGCATAGACATAGACTTAGAGACTGGTGGACAGTCCTAATAGCAATCAAAAAAAGTCAGGAATAACTATAATTACATATCAATTTAAAAAATCTTTCAATTAAGATGGTGTTGTAAGAGACAGACATTTTAGACTAAAGACTCATGATATTTATGTGCCATATGATGGAGCACCAAGATGCTAACTGACCTGAAAAGAGATACTGACAATGCAGTGATACTAGGGGATTATAATATACTACTTACAGCTATACGCAGGTCAACATGACAGAGAATAAACAAGGAAACAATAGTCTTAAGTGAAGAGCTACCAAGTAGGTTTAACTGACATCTATAGAACATTCCACCCCAAAACTGTGGCATATACACTGTTTTTTCAAGTGTGCATGAACACTTTTAAGACCAGATCATATGTTGGAACATAATTGAATATGTAAGAATTACAGTTTCTACATTGGGAGAAGAAAGAATCCATAAGCAAAACAAAAAAACATAAAGGGTGGGGTGTTTAGGCAGACAGTGAATATATATGTAGTAAATTTAAATAAAAGACCAATAGCTAGAGAGAAAAATAAACTTGGAACACTGGGAAAAAAGTCCACTTGAAAGGAAGTTGTATGTAAGTATATTAAAAGGTTCTTAGAATAAAAGAAATAGAAAAGCAAGATTAAGTTTTTAGTTTAGCAGATTGGTAAATATGAAAATATGAAAGTAAACAGTATGAGTAAGCATGACGGAAAAATCTGTTGTATCAAAAGTTGCTAGTATAATTTGGCACAATCTCTTCGAATGACATTTTGGAGCTATGTTGTATGTGCACTTTGAGCCAGCAGTTTCGCTCCTGTAGATGTATTTGTGCACACTCATGTGAAGGTGGAGACTGCAGCATTCTTGGTAATGGAATGCAGTGAAGCTGAGAAGGCAGACAGATCTCATATACTTAAATGGAAAAATCTCCAAAGGAGAGTATTAAATGAAACACCAAAGATCTAGAACTTTGTTTTGTTTAAGTGACAGATGCTTAATTTCAACAAAAATAATCTGAAAGGCTATGCAAGAAATAAATGAAGATAAACTTTGTGTTTTTCTTTGCAGTCTGTATTGTTATTATAATGGCATATATTTTTATTTTTACTAAATGTACATGTATTTGTTTTCTCTTCCCATAAAAACTAAGTTTGTCTGGTTTATGGGAAGTCTAGTAATGTTAATAACTTGTACTACTGTGAGCCTATATTGCCAAATAGTGTTTATAAAACACTAAGATTCATTAATGAGTCCTAAATTTATGATACTCCATGGTATTTCATATCAAAATATTTATGTTAAAATAAAATAAAAATGTTAATATTAACATTCATTGAAAATTGGGAGGGGGCTTTTTTTGCTGTGTGTTATGTTTACGAATATTTTATTATTATAACTTGCTGATGAACCTTGTGTTTCCATAGTTCTTTATTGCTAATTTGGGTTTTATGTTCTGTTTTGTTTTTTTTTTTTAGCAAAAAATGGCCCCATTTATGATGTAGTTTGGAATTCTAGTTCTACTGAGTTTTGTGCTGTTTATGGTTTTATGCCTGCCAAAGCGACAATTTTCAACTTGAAATGTGATCCTGTGTTTGACTTTGGAACTGGTCCTCGTAATGCAGCCTATTATAGCCCTCATGGACATATTTTAGTATTAGCTGGGTTTGGGAATCTGAGAGGACAAATGGAAGTATGGGATGTTAAAAACTACAAACTTATTTCTAAACCAGTGGCCTCTGATTCTACATATTTTGCTTGGTGCCCAGATGGTGAGCATATTTTGACAGCCACATGTGCTCCCAGATTACGTGTTAATAATGGGTACAAGATTTGGCATTATACTGGCTCTGTCTTGCACAAGTATGATATGCCATCAAATGCAGAGTTATGGCAGGTTTCTTGGCAGCCATTTTTGGATGGAATATTTCCAGCAAAATCAATAACTTACCAACCAGTTCCAAGTGATGTACCCAGTGAAGAACCTAAAGTTGCAACAGCTTATAGACCACCAGCTTTAAGGAATAAACCAATCACCAATTCCAAACTGGTATGTAAAACTTGACTACTTTAGAAGGAAATGGTTTTTCAGTGTGTGGAGTTTTCTAGACTTTTTTTTATATTTATGTTCTTGCGTTGCATAGTTAATGGAATAAGATATAATAAGTAATGAAATAAGATATTTCTGTCCTAGAGTAGGGTAGAAATCATGGAGAATCTACTACTGAAAATGGGAGCAGCTAATATTAAGTCACCAAAATAGTTAATTTGAAACAATTCACATTTAAGTCTCTGAGAAAGATAACTGAATTGATACATTGATACCTTGGCTTCATATAGATATAGGCTCAAAATCAAATCTGTCAGAGTAGGTAGGTAAGGTCAGCAAGTGATGGTGACTGGAGAGAGTAGCGAAAGGAAAAAAATCTCAGTTTTCCCAAAATACTTATTCTTAGATTATCAGTTTCCCACCTCTTTTAGTAAAGTTCTGAGCAGATATTGGATAGATTTGCTCTATATTAAAATCTTAGCTTTCAGAGCTCAGAGGAAATCTTTTATCAATAACCTGTGTTTCTATAATGATGTTTTAAGAAATGAAGTTTCTTTGTTAGCATGAACAGCCTTTCTGGTATTAGAAAGATGGCTATACAATAGGCATAAACTGGGACAATTTCAAGTAAAATTGGAATGTATGGAAACAGAGTCATTAGGCAGTCAAGGAAATAGTTTTCTAAAGGATAAAATCCTATACCTTCTTTGTTCTACTTCTCATCCCCACAAAAGCAAAAACAAGATGTAATATAGGTCTGTAACTTCTTGACTTCAGTGAAATCTTGTTTAAACATTTTGTTGCATTGTTATTTAGTAAAAGATACAAAACTAATACAATAACTTGAACCCTATATATGTCATTTATGTTTAGATCAAAAAAGGACTTGGTAGTCTTTGGTTTTATCCGATGCTAAAAATTTCTTTACCTAAGATAGAAGCTGGAGCAGCCTCATTCATCCTATATTTTTAATTATAATATAGCACAAAAGGAAGAAATTCTGATTTACATTTTTATTCTCTAAACAGTAAAATTTGTTTTGGTGAGTGGGGGGGTGAATTTACATATAATGATAATATTTTGAAAATGGTGATACAAATCTAAAAATTTCTTAAAACCAAAATTTTTAACATATAAAATTTTAACTAGATATTTGCTTCTGTATGTGATTTGATGATTTCCTGTTCCTACCAAATCCTATCATATAAGGAACCATATGCCAGGTTTCATATTTCAGGTTTATTGAAGTATAATTGACATATAAAATTGTAATATGCCAATTAATGAGAAATATTTGCTTGTATCTAATTGCAGAAATGAGCTAACTGGCATATAAAATACTGTCAAGAAGCTACTAGAAACAAAGTCTGGTCTATAACTTAATAAAGGGGAAGGGCTAAGTAGCAGGAGTGAAAATTATTTTTTATAAGTAAAAGTTAATATATAAATTATACTTAAAGAATTTCTTGACTTTCAAAAACCTTCAGTTTTATAATATGTTCATCAGAGCAGCCCCAAAATGCTTGATATAGTTGAAGATACAGATTCATTAATAAGGTTTAAATTATGTGGAGTGGGGACATAATACTAAATCTAGAAAAGTGTTTATATCCATAATAGCTATGTGATTTTGTGTGTGTTGTATGTATGTGTTTAAAAGTCTGCCAGTGAGAGGCTTACCCTCCAAATTTTCCTATTCTGTAGTTATGGGTTGGCATATATATTCACTTGCTTCAAATAGAGTGTGTATATCCACACAGCTCTAATGACCTGAAATATTTACTGCACCTCACCTATATTATTGTCAATTTTTAGCTTCTCATTTACTTTTATTCCTCTTATTGGAAGCTTGCCTATTTTTTTATGGTACTAGTGAGTACAGTAAATATATAAGACTTAGTACTCAAGAAATGTTGTGGATATTAGAGTCTTTTGATGGACTAAATATGATAAAGGCTTAGAGATAGTTAGCACTAAGGTAATAGCAACGTAGAAATAAATTAATAAGGAGATGAATCTGACTGTATGTAGAAGTGCTATCACTTATACTATATGTTGCCTGAAGTTTCTCTGGAGATAACTTGAACTAACACTTTTGTTTTTTCAGGTTTATTGAAGTATAATTGACATATAAAATTGTAAGATAATGAAAATTCATATCACCATGTATGGTATACATATGCCTTGTGAAAGGATTTCCCCCATCTAGTTAACATTTACATACATAATTAAATACATTTATTTTTTGTGTACTTAATTTGCCCTCTTTCTGTTGTAGAACGTTTGTATATGGTTGTATCTATAATAGCTGGTGACAGAAATGATTGTTTTCATTGTGTAATCTAACTCTTCATTATGTTAATCATGATTTTCTAGTTGCAGTTACTTATTCCTTCCTGCTTGATTTCTCATAGTCTATTTTAGTTTTCTCCATTTGCTTTGATTCTAAAATTTTCTAATCTCTTATTTTGCAAATAAAACTCTAGCAAATAATTCTTTGTACAATGAAAACAAATGACTTAACGCAGTTAGATCCAATGGAAGTCAGAAGAAGCTGTTTTGGTAACTTATTTCATAAGAATTGTTTGATAGTATAGTACTAAGAAAAATTCTGTTTAAAGAAAAGTAAAGTGAATTTCACCAATACTTATGTAATTGAAAGGTATTATATACATTACATATATATCATAGCTTCATCCTCATTAAATGTATCCTAACTTTAAAGTGTGCCTTACTACTAAGAGTTTACAGTATTCTTTGATAATGATCTTAAAGTAAATTTGGTAGGTTTATTCCATACTAACAAAAGTATATAATTTGGTGTTTATGTTTTTGAAAACATAACATTTAAAAATACTTTTTTAATATTTTTTATAGCACGAGGAGGAACCACCTCAAAATATGAAACCACAACCAGGGAAAGATAAGCCATTATCAAAAACAGCCCTTAAAAATCAAAGAAAACATGAAGCTAAGAAAGCTGCCAAGCAGGTATTTGAGGAACTAATTTGCAATTATGGGATGTTGTAAATACCAAATGTGTTTCTTTTGTTTTTGCCTATAACTTTCTAAATACCGGACTACATATGTGTTGGGGAGGTTGGGAGTGGGAGAGCAGAGCAGGGGAGGGAGTAGAGTAGGAAACTGGATCTGACCTTAAAACTGGAAACATAATGGGATATCTAGTATGACACTTACTATAGACAATATTGGTGGAACCTGGTTGAAGTGGTTTAATTTGCTTTCTTGTAATTGGTGATATTTTTATTATTAATTTATTTTTATTGATTACATACACATGTATTTTTTACATTGTTACATACCTGAAGTTCTCCCACCAGTATGTCACCACTGAACTGTCACTTCTGCTTATCCCGCCCCGATTAAAAGTGATATTGAGCATTTTTTCATATGCCTGTTGGCCTTTTATATTTCTTCTTTGGAGAAGTAACATTTAAGCTCTTTTCCCTATTTTTTGACTGGGCTTTTGTTTTGTTTTTATTGAGTCTTGTGAGTTCTTTGTAGATATTTGATATGAGATCCTTAACAGTTTTATGGAGTACAAAACTATTTTTCCATTTAGTTGGTTCTATCTTTGTTTTGGTTATCATCTGTTTTGCTGTACAGAAGCTATTTAATCCAAACTGTTTATATTTTCCTTCATTTTCTTTTTTTCTTTTGAGACTAGGTCTCACTTTTTTTGCCTGTGGAACCGCAGGCTCACGTGCCCGGGGTACCACGACTCAAGCAATCCCTAGCCTCAGCTTCCCAGGTAGTTGGGATTACAGGTGCGTGCCACCACACCCAGCTATTTTTTTGGCACTATGTCTTGCTATGTTGCCCCGAGCAGAACTCGAACCATGATCCCTGGTCCCTGCCGTGGCTTCCTAGGCTGCCACTTAAAGGCACGCACCACCCTACCCGACCTGTTTTCCTTCATTGTCTTTGCTTCTGTAGATGTGTCCTAAAAGAGTTTAGTGTGGTATAGGCCATGGAATATTTTGCCTGTTTCCTTTTATGTATTTTATGATTTCAGGGCTTATATTCGTCTTTTATCCATTTTGAGTTGGTTTTTGTGTATGATATGAGGGAGTGGTCTAGACTCATTCTTTTGCATTTAGCAGTCCAGTTTCCCCAGCACCATTTATTGAAGAGACCAAACTTGTTCCAATGTACAGTTTTTGCTCCTGTATCATATATATAGACCATATATGTGCAGCTTTATTTCTGGACTTTAAATTCTGATCCATTGGAGACATGTGTGAATTTTTGTTTTTGTTTCAGTGCTATACTGTTTTAATTATTATGACTTCATAAAATAATTTGAAATCTGGGAGTCTAATACCTCTATTCTCTCTCCTTAGGTCAGGTGGTTTTTGCTATTTGAGATTTTCATTATTCCATATGAATTTCAGTAATCTATGTTCTTTTTCTTTAAAGAATGTCATTGAGATTTTTATTGGAGTTGCATTGAATCTATAGATTCCTTTTGGCAGGATGGCCATTTTAGTAATGGTCATTATTTCCATCCATGAGCAGGAGATGTCGTTCCATTTCTTTGTTTCTTTTATTTCTTGAACTGAACAATGTTTTATAGTTCTCTTTGTATAGATCTTTCACATCTTTTGTTGTTTACTCCCGGGTATTTAACTTTCATTGGTATAATTATAAATGTAGTGGTTTCCTTAATTTCTTCTTTGTACTGATTTTTTGCATATAAGAAACTACTGGTTTTGTTTTGATTTTGTAATACTGAACTGGTTTATTGTTTTTATTATTAGCTTTTTGTAGCATTTTTGGATTTTCTATATTATCATATCTGCAGACTGATAATTTTACTCTTTTTTTCACTATTTAGATTCCTTCTGTATCCTTCTCTTGCCTTATTGTTCTAGTTACTACTCCAGTATTACATTGAAAAGCATTGGTGAAAGTGGACAGTCTTGTATTATCCCCAATCTCAAAGGGAAAGTTTTCAGTTTTTTGCCATTTATTATGATGTTGGCTGTGGGTTTGTCGTATATTGCTTTTATGTTTCAATATGTTCCTTCTATCCCAGAATTTTTGAGGACCTTCCTTATAAATGGATGTTGAACTTTGTCAGATACTTTCTCAACATCTGTTGATATGATCCTATGGTCTTTATTTTTCCTTTTATTGTGTGTTGAATTACATTTATTGACTTTCAAGTGTTCAACCATCCTGTTTCCCTGGAATAAATCCCACTTGATCATGGTGCATTATTTATTTAATGCATTGTTGGATTCTGTTTGCTAGGGTTTTGTTGAAGATTTTTACATCTGTGTTCATTAGGGAGATATACCTTAGTTTTCTTTCTTTGTATTGTCTTTGTTTGGTTTTGGTATATGTATGATGTTGGTTTCATATAATGGTCAGTAATTTGAAAAGTTTTTTTGGATGATCATCTTTGATCATCTTATAGAAATCATTTGTGAATCTGTCTGGTCCAGGGCTTTTGTTTTATGGGAGGGTTCTGATTATTGCTTCTTCTCTTTCATTTATGATCCTAGTTTTGAATTACTTCCCTTTTTCTTCTTTGTGAACCTAGCTAGAGGGTTGTCTATTTTGTTTTATTCTTTCAAAGAACCAGCTTTGTGTTTCATTGATTTTTTTTAATTGTCTTCTGTTTCTATTTAATTTATTTCTGCTTGAATTTTTATGATCTACTTTTTTCTACTGGTGCTTGGATGATTCTGTTGTTTTTCTAGCTCTTTCTCATGTGAGATTAGGTTGTTCCTTTGGGTTCTTTCTTATTTGTATATTTTTCTGGTAATTAAGCCCAAAAAGGCTTATGAGGAAAGGCTTATAAACTCAGTGTGTTTTAGTTGAAGAATCAGTTTTAAAGTAGTTTGACATGGGACTGTATTTCTATATACTTTCCTCTTATTACTGTTCTGCAGCATATGTTCTGGAAGGTTGTATCCTCGTTTTTGTTCATGTCAAAGTATTTGTTCATTTCTTCTTTTATTTCCTCATTAATCCAGTGGTTTTCTATTAAAGAGGGCTTTAGTTTCTACAGGACGGGAGGTTTTCTTTCCTTCTTTTTTGTTATTAATTACTAGTTTGTTGCCTTTATGATCAGAGAAAATCACATGTATGATTTCAGTCTTTGTGAACTTGTTGATGCTGGTCCTGTGGCCCAGTATGTGATCAACCCTGGAGAATGATCCATGTGCACTTGAGTCTTTTAGGGGGAAAAATCAGTTTCATTAAGTAAAACAGAACACTTATTAAAACTCAGGCCCCCCCCCAAATAATCATTCAGTCACCCATGCATATTATTTATAAATGTAGTTTGGTTTACTTGTTTTCCCAGTAATATCAAAGATTTTTCTAGTTGCAAAATAGTCCTATGGATAAGAAATTTTTAGAGTGCTGCTGTTATTAGAAAATTATGATTATATGATAGAACAAAGATAAATGGCCCATGACCGGATCTTCCCTTGATCATACCAAAAAGTTAATCTTCTCAGACCTAAATTAAGTAACCGACAGTAAAGACATCAGATGTGCATAAAGCCTCTCAAAGTACTTTTGTAAACTGGTGACAATTGTATAAGCTTTATCAAGTTATTAACACTAAAGTTAGTCTTACCATATAGAAGTCTTTCCAGAGAATGGCCAGAATTTAAACATAATAACATGAACATTTTTAACTTATTCTCAATTATTTAAAATATAGTGGAAAATTAAATTTCATACTTTATTTCATTATAATAGATTTTGATAGTTCATAGCATTAAACAATCTTTCTCCCTAGAAGAAAAAATAATCTCAGCTCATTATAAACAACTGAAGTTTTTAAATTAGATATCCAGTGATTTCCGATAGGCAGGCAAAGTATATTTTGTCTCCTCTTATTCCATATTCACCTTTAATTTTTTATTATGAAAAACACTGAGTATTATCAGAACTTACAGGCTTCTTTAGAGTAGAACCTAAATACATTTCTTTCTGAATCTGTTCCAAGTGCTTAGCAGTAAGTTCTTGTATGGAAAGCAAGGAATTAATATTTGTTGCATTGGAGCATACACGAAAAGTATTATCAACATTACTTTAAAAAGAAAAGGCCACTCCAATTCTGTATTCTCTAAAAATTCACAGCAGATATTTAAGCAATACCTTGTTTCTTGTCCCCTGGTTGCCTTGAAAGTTCACATTTTCCACGTTAAACTCTGTAAGAGACTGTAGAACCTTGGGAATCTGTATTTCACTGGAAATTTTGTAAGGAAGAAATAGAAACCCTGTCTTGTTGCCAGTAAAGTGTTTTCCCCCTCCCCCCTTCTCAAAAAGTACATTTTGTCACAATTTCAAAGGGCAAGTTATTTTTTTGTTCTTTCATTTATTCATCATGTACAACAAAAAATGTAGTATGCTGGGTGGGGGTCATAAGTAGAACAGTGAATAAGGAAACTTAAGGTATAATCCAGTAGGTAATAGTACCATACAGTGATAAGTGTTAGTAGTGGGGAGGTATACCACGTGTTATACAACTAGTCTGCTCTCTAAGGGTTGAAGGAATTTTCTAGGAGGCATAAAAGATAAATTGGAGCCATCTAAATTGATCCATGTTGTTCTAGGAAGAACACTATGCACAAAGGGTAGGGGACAAGTAAATGGCATATTAAGAGATAAATGTGGTTCAAGTCAGTGGTTCCTCAGTGAGGTGGAATAAGGCTACAGAGGTCATCAGTGATCATATGGGAAGCAATCTAATATCTCATAAGGAGACCAAAATTTTCATGGCATTGTGTTGCATAGATGAGTTGATAAGATAATAAATGAATTTCTATAGCACTTTTATGCTATAGCATTATCCATTATGTGTACTTAATCATTGTAGTTTCGGAGGCTATCACAAGAATGACGCTTCAGACATCTTAATTAGAAAACATTCATAATTCCAAACCATTCATAGAGTGGTACAGCTTGAAATGTTTGTTGACTGATGGATAAATTTACATGTTATTATTTTGCTTATGTTACTTTAAATTCTAGATCTAGCTAAGTGTACCCTATGACATTTAGTCATTGAAAACCTTGTGTGTGTCTCGTAACTTTTTAAAGTCACATTTATATCTATTCTAAAGAGTATAGCATATTTTATAAGACCTTGTTTTTTATAAAATACAAAGAAAATTAAATATTAGCTTTATTTCAGATACCATGGCTATATTTTTAATACTTTAATGTTTTCATTTTAGAAAACTGAAATTTTGAAAATATTTCCTGCAGGAAGCAAGAAGTGACAAGAGTCCAGATTTGCCACATGCTCCTGCCCCACAGAGCACAGCACAAAATACTGTCTCTCAACTAACTTCTGGAGATCCTGAAATAGACAAAAAAATAAGAAATTTAAAGAAGGTAAGACTTAAAATGCAAAGTTAATATGTTTATTGAAAGAAATTTGTGAGACTTACATAGAGGAAGTAGTATTTAGATTTCTGAAGATGTGTCTAAGAATTTATAGCAGTTCTCATTGCTGCTTTCTCATTATGAATTACTGTTAACAGAAAGGGTGCTGATTTTAGTTCTTTTGACACATACCTGATGTTAGGCTTTTCATTGATTTTTGGAGTAATAAATAATGTGCAGAAATATGTTGAACACTATTATACTCCTAATTTCATTAGGCACTTGTAAGATAAATAGAAATAGATAACTACATCAGTTTTAAAGATGGAAAAATGGGGACAAAAAGAAGTTTGTTAGTTTGCCAAATTGTAACCACTTTGTAGTAGTGGTCCTGGAAGTAAAACCAGGTCTCTAGAGCTCCTCCTCTCAGGCCATTGTGAAGTTTTTCTTAAAGATACTTCCTGGGTACAAGGAGATGCTGAGAAATGATGAAATTGGTGATGTGTTTGCATCCACTTCTGTACTTGTATATGTATATACATATGTAACAATTATAAGCTTAAAGATTATTTTGCCAGATCTCATGTTTTTAACATAACCAGTTTTACATTTAGCATTAAAAAGTAGTTTTACCTTAATACTTTTAACAGACTATTCTGGACACTAATGGGATAATTGCTTTTTCCTTATTCACATTTCATATTCATGATGTGGTTAAGAGCATCTGCATTTTAGGGTGGGGGGGAGGACATCTACATTTTAAAATGATGTACGTTTTCTTCTCTTAACTCATAATGTGTTTCATGTTTGCAGAAATTGAAAGCAATTGAACAACTGAAAGAACAAGCAGCAACAGGAAAACAGCTAGAAAAAAATCAGGCATGTCCTTTCTGTATCTTTCAATGGGTTCATAGTCCCTACCACCCTTCCCCTTTTTAGTTAAGGGAATTATTTAATAGGTGAAAAACACAGATTTAAAGCTCTCTCTTGAAAGTCATTTGCCTTTTTTCCTTTAATGTTTTTAGTTTTAAACCAGGAGGCTATAGGAAGGATACTGTGTAGGTCATGGTGAGTGGGAGTCACTGTTCCTAAAATACAGTAATGTTGTACCTACTAAAAGTAAAGGCAGTTTGTTACATTAGACAAATACAAGAGTTTCTCCCCCTCCTACCTGACGTTCACTACCCTGCGCGTAACTCCTCCTCCCCTGTCCTCAGCACATTCCCTCCTCCTTTCCTTTGCACTTCCAAGAGCAGGTGCAGAATAGATTGATTGGACCAGAAAGGAATGCAGTAAGACAGTCCCCTGCCCTTTCTGTGCCCCCCCTTATTCATGCTAGATAACAGACTAAAAACTTGTTTCTCATCTGTGTATTTTTTAGCTTGTATTTACTAGTGGGTCTGGAAAAGTATCTGAAATAGTTTTTTGAATTATTTTCTTCTTTTTTTATTTTACTATAGATCCACTAATTACTTCATTTCATTTTCTATCTGAAAACTTTATTATTTTAAATTTTTATAGTTGGAGAAAATTCAGAAAGAGAAAGCCCTTCTCCAGGAACTGGAAGATTTGGAATTGGGTGTTTAAAGATTGACAGACAGCAAGTCTGTTACCAGAAATCAACGCAAACACATATTCTGTTAAACTCATCAGTGTACATGAAATATCCTCATGTCGACCTTTACTGTTTATCTATGATTTTAACCCTTTACCCAAGATTCTACAGAGTGAAATTATTTAATAATGCACATTAAATTGATTTTTTTCCATCTTACATTCTGTGTTATATCTTTACATGATGTGATAAAGAGACATGAATTTTTTTAACTAAGTTTGATATAAGTAAAATGTTTTTAGTAGGGGACTAAATAATATCTACTATGCAAATAAATAAGTTTAATCATTTTGGCTTTGTTACAAGTTCCTCAATTGAGAAGTCTCTTATTATAACACCATTGGAAAAAATTTTCTGTTGAGCCTATAGTATGACTTTCATGACTCTAAACCATTATTGTACTGTTCAAATTTAAAATCATTAAAAGTCAGGTTGCACTGAATATATTGTCGATATTATTTATAGTATTTGAAGTATAGTTTTTCTCATTAGTTCGGAAGCAAATATAGACTTTAAAAAAATAGAGAGCAGTAAATCATTTTATTTTTCAAATAATAAACCTGTGATTTAAGAATGAGGTAAATATATTCCAAATCTGACTTTTGCTATAATCAGATCTTGATTGTTTTGAGATAGTCCATTCATAGAAAAAGATGAAATCATGAGGTATTCAGTTTTGTCAATTACAATTAATTTTTTATCAGATTTACATTTGTGTTTTTATTTCACTTGCATCTATGTAAGTTTCCATTTTCCAGAACTAATATTTAGACAGATAGGTAAAGGAATTTGGGAATACCTTGAGAGAGACAGAAACCAATAACTGAATTTTCTCATGCCTGAAAGCTTCTGATAAGTTTTGGAAAGATCAAATACATGAAAGGGTGAGTTACAGTTTAAATGTTTTGCATGTGGAGTGTATGTGTGTGTATGTACACACTCATACATATAGTTACTTTCAATATTATTTCTGATAATAAAAATTTAAGCAGATGGGCTATTTTTATAGATGTTACTTTGAAAATTGCTTTTCTAGTAAAATGTTCAATATTGCATCCTGAGAACATTGTTTTGACCTGGCAGCCTAATGTTTTGCGTGTGTTTTTTTTTTTTTTTTTGAAATAGTACCCTTGAACTTTTGTTTTAGTCAGATGCTTTTTAATTATTACAGGGTGACTGTTCCTGCCATTAATTATTAAGACTCATTTTTTATTTTGAAGACCCTCTGCAGAGTAAGAGTAAGGTAATAGAACAAAGGGTATAGGGTGATAAAACTCTGCTTGAAAATCAAATTTTAAAACACTGCTATATTCATTATAAAAGAATCTATAAATCCTAAGTTCTCAGAAAAACTTCCTCATATATCTCTGAAATGTATTTGAACTCTCATGAATGTCTCTGAAGAACATGATACAGGGGAGGCAGTTCCATAGACCAGGGGCTCTCCTTATCTTTCATGAGTTTAACATGTTTCCCATAAGAGATGCAAAACCTAACTCCCTCCCTGGAAAAAAAATTCTCCTAGAAATAGAACATGCTGTGTATGTTGTCACATGAAATATTTTCAAAATAGTTGTATGCTTCCTTTATGCACATTTAAGGATGTAAACTTAGAGAAAAGTCTGGTAGCAAGATACACTAAACTGATGATTGTAACCACTAAGATGGGGACCACTAAGGTTAGCTTTATTGATAATGCTTGATTTCTCTTGTATAAAAGAGAATATAGTTTTGTGAGATTTTGTAATTATTTTCAACTAAGATGACTTCAGAATAGAAAGTATTCTTTTAGTTCCATTTTGTGGCTACCATGTTTCTGATATCTAAGATAAGGAGTCAATGTTGTGACTATTGGGTAAATTTATTTACTCTGGATAATATCACCTGATATCTCATGAGGCACATGAGAGGAGGGTAAATGTCTAGAGAAATGTTGCTATGTTTTGCTGATAAATTTTGATAAGTAGATTTGGAAAATCTGTGTTCTCCTAAATGCCCAGTAAGGTGCCATTCCATCTTTTATCCCAACATATGACCTGATATAAAAACAAAATGAGATTGACTCAAACTTTATACACACACTGATTCACTTAAAATTATTATGTTAATAGGTACCTGTATAATCTTCTATATTTTATATTATATACACATGTGTATGCATATGCACATTCATGTATATGTGTAATATAGAATACATAAAAATATATGTGTATATGTAGAGCTGTATAGAGGTATAGCTATACCTATATATGTGTAACTAAGATCATATAATTAAAAAAAAAAAGACCATATAATTAAGGAAATTGCCAATAACATAAAGCTAGGGTGTGGGATTTGAATCTAGGCATTCTGGTGCTAGACCCTGTGTTCTAGGTCACTGCAATGCTTTGCTTCTTTTCCTTAAGTAATATATCTTCCACATTTAATGGTTATTTTTTTAAGTGGATTTCTTTTCTTTGTTCTCTTTCTTGGTTATTTGTCTTCCTTTTAGGATACCTGTAGGAGTGTCCTAAGAACTATGATTTGTTGCATAAAAAGTCCTCTTTAAAAAAAGTTGTAGTAAGTAAATGCACAGAATTTTTTTAATTCAAGCAGCGCAAAGTCATACAAATAGTCCTACCTCTGTTCTAGCGATAGCAATTACTAGTGTCTTGTATATAATTCTAAAGGTGTGTATATAAATATATTCAAATAAATATATACATACTTTAAAAAGAAAATGATAGCGTGTGCACACTAGTCTGTTTTTTTTTTTTTTTAATTGTAGTTTTATTTTGTTCTTTGGGTTACAACCACTCTGTTATATATTTTTCCCCCTCCCTCCTCCCTCCGGTGCTCCCTCCATTCTCCCACAGCCCACTCTTTGTTATTAGCTGTGCTGAGTCCATTAGTCTCTTTCCCATGTTAGTGTCTTTTCTCTGGGTGAGGGACTGCGTTGTTGGGTCCCGGTGCCCCTTGATGTTAGATTTTCAGTCTTGAGATTGTGTTTGGTGGCCAGGTTATGTCCTTTTGTGATCTGTCCATGTTTTCTTGCTGCAGGCCTTCCTCTCCAAT
>PVHY01013469.1:0-41263 GCA_004024945.1 Uropsilus gracilis | reverse complement strand
TGGCCATGTGGCCACCGAGGGCCTGCAACCCTCGGCTGGCTCAGGCTGGCAGCATGTGTGCTGAATGCAGTTAAGGAGTTTGCAGATTTGAACTCTGTGTTGGAGTTTGCTTTGCTGAGTTTGATTTGTGTCTGAAAGTGAACTTTTGGTTCGGCACCATGGAATTCTTGCTACCTGAAGGTGACAAGGAGAAGACAGCGTGGAAGAACAGGAGGAGCAGTAAAAAGAACATGCCTTCAAGTGTTTGGAGATGGACTCTGACTGGACATTGGTGAGACGACTAGGACTGAGATACTGAGGATTTTGGGGCAATCTGGGAAAGGACTTTGGACAATACTGAGAAAGGGTTTGGACAATGTTGAAGTATTTTGAGTCTTACATGTTTCTTTTGTAGTTATTAGGATAATTAGAAATTACTTTGTTAGAAATAAATTAGTCTGCACTGATAGTCTTGCATTGGTTTGGTATTTTGGTTGAGAAGGCTGGGGATGGTGGTAAGAACCCACGAGTGGAAAGTTTAAACTGTGTATTAAAGTTTTTCTTTTCTGCAGTTTTTGGAACTGAAAGCAGAGAGCAGCTGGCTGGCTTTTGCATATCAATGGTAAAGGTGATCAGTGAAAATGCTAATGAAGAGTGTGTAGCCTGCTTGGTAGAGCGAAGCAGGTAGATAGCTGTATCCAGTTAAGGTTAAAGGTAATTGCAAAGGAACTGCTTGTAGCCTGCTTTGGAGAAAGAAGCAAGCAGATAGGGGTAAACAGTTAAATAAAGACAGAAAGTCTCTTTATACCCTGTTTCACTTGTAGCCTGCTTTAATGGAGAGAAGCAGGCATAGCTGTGTCTACTTAAGTTAAAAGCAATTGTTAATGTAACTGTTTGGAGCCTGCTTCTGAGAGAAAGAAGCAGGCCTGTATGTGTTCAGTCAAAAAGTTCCTTCGTGGTCACCAACTAAAAGTGGCAACCAAAGAAAGACTTTTTAAATTTGACTTTTACACGTACAGGCCTGCTTCCCTCTCTGAAGCAAGCTACAAACATGCCGTTCACCTTTAACTTTAGTAAACACACCTAGGCCTGCTTTACTCTTTAAAAAGCAGGCTACAGTTTATTTACTTTTAACCTTTACCTTAACCTTAAGGACCTCTGCCTGATTCTCTCCCTAGAAAGCAGGCCACAAAACGGTTTATTATCATTTACACTGTACCTGTCTACTATTAATATGCAAACATCAGCTACCAGCTTCTCTCTGTTTCTTTCCCTCTTTCAAAAGTAAAAAGAAAACTTAAAAACACAGTTTAAACTCTTGTGGTTTTTTTTGTGTGTGTGTGTTTTTTTACCATCCCCAGCCTTCTGAACCAAAATACCAAACCAATGCAAGACTATCAGCACAGACTAATTTATTTTTGACAAAGTGATTTTTAATTATCCTAATATCTACACAAAAAATGTAAAAAACAAAATAAAACAAAACAAACAAACAAACAAAAACCCTCCAATTACTTCAACATTATCTAAAACCTTTTCTCAGCATTGTCCAAAGTCCTTTCCCCAGATTGTCCAAAAATCCTCAGTCTCTCAGTCCTGATCATCTCACCAATGTCCAGTCAGAGTTCATCTCCAGGCGCTTGAAGACATGTTCCTTTGGCTGCTCCCTTGGCTTGCTCCTCCTTGTCTTCCACGCTGCGTTCTTCTTTCTTCCAGGTAGCAGAAACTCCATAGTGCCGAAACAGCAAAGTTCACTTTCTTTTCAGGCCTAACTTTTGCATGGCCTCTTTCAGACACAAGTCAAACTCAGCAAAACAAACTCCAACACGGAGTTCAAATCTGCAAACTCCTTAGCACACATGTGGCTAGCCCAGGTCAGCCAAGGGCTATAGGCCCCTGGTGGCCTTTAGCCAATTCTACATGGTTCACATCATTATTCTGCAAGATGGCCAATTCCCATCTCTCCTCCATTAAATCTCTCTATCCAATCTCCATATTAAAATCAAAATCCTCTCTCTCTGTTTCACACCCTTTATATACTCTGATTTCCTGCCTTCCAGAAAACCTGTGTCACCTTCCTCCTGCATCTCCATAAAAGAAAATTCCAAGGAGAGTCTTTCTCACATTTTAGCATACCTGTCCTTAAAATCTGCAATCTTAAGCAGGAAACAATAGGGAGAGAGTAGCACACCCTATCAGAACAATATAGAATCATGGGAAATTTGATCTAAATTATTAAAAGGAGAAAGCTGGGATATCTCTATTGAAATCTCTGAAATAACATATTGAATCTGTAGGTTATTTTATTCATATTTTTAAATATTTAAGATATTCATTTACAGTTTTTTTATTGATAAGAATGAAGGGTATATATTCAATTTTGTTAAAATAATATAAAATGATGTCAGTAAGTATCATTTTAAAATATAACAGAATCCTGTCTTTAATGAAAAATCAGCACTACCTGGCCATATGATTGTGAGTAAAATTAGCTTACACTAGATGGCAATATTTCCTTATCAGGAGCCTCATTTTATTCTTACACAGTTGTTCTATTTCTATTATTAGTTATATGTTTTTCCCACCTCCCTTATGTTTGATTCCTTCCTACTATACATTTTTAGATGTGTTCCTTCTTAAGTAAAATCCTGTTCAGTGTTTTGGTGACTTTCTCCATTAATTCCTCTGTGTATGCTTTGTTCCTTCATGATGAGTTTCCTTTGTCCTTAATGTAACACATTGTTAAGACTATGGGGGAAAAATATGCACACTTTAGAATTACCTTGATGATACCTCACTTGACAAATGCAGTTTGTTCCAATCTTTATTTTTGTTTTGTTTTTGTTTTAATCTTCCTAGAATCAATTTCATTTTGTTCCTCAAGAATAACAGACCAAGACAGACTTCTCAGATACCTGAGTTCAGCTTCAAAGGACTATGTCTGTCCTAGTGAGTTGCCAGACTAACCAACCAGCAGTTCCTGTTCAGAGGTTAGCGTTTTTTCCCTTTGCAGGGGCTTTTCTTGCAAGTTTCAAGGTTTTAATGGCCCAGACAGTTTCTTTTGTTCTTCTAACCTTAATGATGGCACCTTCCTATACTTATGAGTTCTAATTCTGTCTAAAATTGCCTTTTTGCTTTGCAATAAGTTTTCTTTTTTTTTTTTTTGAGACTAGTCCTCGCTATTTTTGCCCGTGGAACCGCAGGCTTTCATTGCTTGGGGTACCACAGACTTAAGCAATCCCCAGCCTCAGCTTCCCAGGTAGCTGGGATTACAGGCGTGTGCCACCACGCCCAGCTATATTTTTGGAACTAGGTCTCCCTATGGGCCCCAGGCAGTACTCAAACCATGATCCCTAGCCCTGGCCGCTTCATAGGCTGAAGCTTACAGGCACGAGCCATCATGCCTGGCTGCAATAAGTTTTCATTGATTGCTGACAAGTGTACTATGAACAAAAAGATATTATTTTATCCTGAAAGACACAGGGATATAGCAGTACCTAGGATCACATTTTAAGAATTTAATTTTTAGATCCAGTTATCTCTGAAGTAATAGTGAATACAGTTATTTTAACATATTCATAAAATCCTGAAACTCAGTTCCTACTCTGAGTTAGATGTTTGAGTCCATATTTAAAGTCCTCTTGTTAAAAGCAATCATCGTTCTTATATCTTCCATATTCTTATAACAGCAATACCTCATTGATTCTCCAAAATCAGGTAACAATATGATTTCTAATTGTTTTGCTGAAGTTACTTTGATTTACAATATAAATTGCTTTCAAGTATACCCCAAAGGTTTTTCTCTCATAACTCATTGCCAGTTGTATTTTAAGTGTATACTTACCAGTGTATGTTGCAGGCTACCATAGTTCCAGTATATGATGTTATCCAGAATCTTTTAGTTCTGATATCCTTACACAAACTAGAAAACCGGTCTGGT
The DNA here is from genome assembly GCA_004024945.1 of Uropsilus gracilis. Taxonomy (NCBI): domain Eukaryota; kingdom Metazoa; phylum Chordata; class Mammalia; order Eulipotyphla; family Talpidae; genus Uropsilus; species Uropsilus gracilis. The sequence continues at coordinate 37,344 of PVHY01013469.1, read as the reverse complement.
TCCCCAATTTCCTAAAGAATCTGCTAGTTTCAGTATCTATATAAAGTTCTTACTGCAGTGATAAAAATTCAACAAATATTTTTTTAATTCAATAACAGTTCATAAAGTTTCAAGGTAGAGTAGAAAGACATATATAAAATATGGATATTAAAAAAGTATTATTCAAAGCAAAATCCCAACTCGAGTCATGAACCAGTGAGTTGCTACTCATGAAAGTAGCATACTGTTACTTCTACTGCTGATACTTCAGAAGAATTCACAGCTGATATAGTATTTCTCCCCCTAAATTCAAAGGTACTACTAATAGAAAAAAGTCTCCATTCTCTGTAGTTCCTACTGTCACTGTTACCAAACTAAAAGTTCAGCTACGTGTGTCTGATTACTTGCATTAACAGTAGTCCAAGCTTAGCATGCCAGATGAACAGTCATTTTCAGCCTTATGAGAAGGAGGCTTTGTCAGCAACCGAGAATTAGAAAATCATAATTTACCAATTCTAAGAAAATTCAGTATCTAGGCAACTAAATTACCACTAAGACTTACAGTCACCACTAATATGCTTGCTTCCTACTAATTTCCAAAATTAAACCCATTAACCAACAAGAATACCACTGAACTATGAAAATGACCTCCTGTGGATCCATTTATTATAACAGTTCCCTAATAATCTATCAAAGCACTCAATCCTCAGATGTAATAATTTTCTGAATGAAGAATTTAAAACTTTTAGAACTTTTTATTTCAGTTTTGCTTGGTTTGCTAGGAACACTGATCTTACCTGACTTCTTTTGGCCACTATTTGTGATGCTATGGATCTGTGTTAAAGTTAAATTTATATGTAAACTGGGGCATACAACTTCAATGTGGTGTTTGTCTTCATGGTGTATGGCATCAGACTACAATAATTGCATCTCTACTTTCATCATGTGTTCAACATTTGACAATTTTCTTGATATTTCTGGTCTTCAACCATTTCACTTAAGAATTAAGAGACTTACAACTCTCTCACATTACTGTGGTAAGAAATACATTATTCAGTATGTTATTAAACTTAGCTAAGAATGAGTTAAGTGTTTCATGAAAGCTCTCATTATATCAACATAATCATATTACTTTTAAAATGACAACGTTCTTCTAAATAGTTAAAGTAAATTAATTCTACTTATACTAAATATAATACAGACCTATTTTCCCTCAGAGCCACCCCTCCTTTCCTTTATTCAAGTTTTACTAAAGAATTTAGTCCAATACATTTTAATTTTATGCCAATTAGGTGAAAGGTATGGTAAAAAATAGTGATGTTGAAATAATATTATATATACTTCCCTTAAGTAGTTTATATAGCCTGATGGAGGAGACAAAGACAGAATATCACTGGTTTCTATATAATATAGTATACATAAGAAGGCAAACATTCAGAGTGTGGTAGAGTGAAGAAAAGGAACACTTAAACCACTCAGGCATTCTTAGAAAGCATCAGGAGCAGAAATGAGCTGAGACTTGAAGAAAGAACCATAAAAGTTAAAGAAAAATGTAGAGCCGGCATTTCTATCAAAAGAACTATATGAATAAAAGAAAAGAACTGTGAAATGATATATTGTGTGAAGTACTTTGTAAGAAGTTTGTGGTATAAAATAGCAAGAAATGGGGCAGGATCTATAAAAAGGTGCCAATTCATGGAATGGCTTATATCCTGCTTAAGAATTTAGACTTAATCTCTTATGTGATAGGGAACAATTGAAGAATTTAAGCAGAGAAGTAAATAAATGACAGGGACAGTTTTTTTTTTTATTTTAATATTGATTTCCATATAAAGAAACTTGAGTAAGCTAGTGCAACTAAAGAAACTTGAATAAGCTAGTGCAACCACTTATTAATGGAGGGATATTGAGAGTTCAAATTCTCTTAATTGCAAATTTCTCATTCTGAGAGGCATAAGTGAAATAGACAATATAATAAAAGATACATGGAATCAAGACTTGCATATGCTAATTGTAATACGCAGTCAAAAATAAAAAATGTGAGTATGGCAGCTGCACATTCTTCAAATGTGTAGATAAGCCACTCTAAGTGTCATAACAGATAATCAAGAGGATGTTCTCAGATTGAAATTTGACTGCATGATAATAAATCTACTATAAAATGGCTAAAAGTAGAATTCCTTATAGCAGCAGTGGAAAGACAGAGTCAGACATATGATGTTTGAAAGAGAGAGAAATTTAAAATTATAATAAGGATGGCACCGCGATCACAGGTTTGACTTTAAAGAAAATCCAGAGAAGATTTATAATAGCTACTGAGCATTTAAAAAGAAAATTAAAGTACAAGGGGACTGTGGGGGCAAGGTACTTAGGAAATCAATCACTAACCAAAAACAATGACAGAGATTCCTAATCAATAATTAAGAAGAGAGTAATAACTGTACAAGAACTGAAATAAAAAAAGAAACTTTCTTACCCAGGTAATAATAAATTCAGTCATTCCATGTGTATTTATAGCATTCCACATGGTATCACAAAGCTTTGTAATCAGACATGCTATTTTTTTCTTCTCAAATAAAAAAAATTGTTGAAGAAAAATTAAACAGTCAAATATGGAGAGTTATATATACAATGAAAATTAAAATAACAGCATTAATAGTAGCAAAATTATATTTGATTTAATAGAATTTCCTAAGAATGTGGAATACTATTTAAGCATGATGGATAAGTGAGAATTAATAATGTAAAATCAGAATGAAGAGCATTTTCTAGAGAAGTTGTTGCACAGTACATATTTTTTTACTGGGAAAAGCAAGGTGTGTATGATCCAGGTGGGGACGTTTGGGAAGGAGACCCCATACTTGGAAAAATACTAACAGTGTAATCCGACATTACTTCAATAAAAAATAAATATATAAAAATGTAATTTTTGCCAATATAAAAATATTTAGCCATCATCCTAATGAAGAAGTAGTTGATACAGTGCTTTGGACTGTGGATTTGGAGATGATCCTCGGAATATATTGTAAAAAGGATAAAAAAGAGTGGGAATGTTAACAGAAAAACAAAAGCAAAGGAAAATGAAACTGGAGATTATAAAAAATGATTCAGAAAGTAAGACTAAAACCAGGGGAAATAGTGAAAGATTTTTTTTATCAACAATTTATCTGAGAAGAAGGAAAACAGGGACCATTAATTTCCAGTGTCATAAAGAAGGTCAAGCAGGATAAATGTAAACAATTCATCAAGAAAACTGTCATTTAAATTTCAGAGGAAAAAAAAAAGCTCTAAAGGCCCTGAGATTTTGTAGAACAGGTAATCTACCCTGAAATAACAATAGAATTTGAAGCATGCATCTCCTTACATTTTCAGTATAAATGATTTTAAAATTTAGTAGGAACATTATTTTTATCATAGGATATTCTAAACTTTCCATTAAGCTAAAAGATAGAAACATTCTCTTAAACATGCAGATCAGAAAGTAGAATTTCCATATATCCATAACAGGAACACTTTTATTGTTAAATGAAAAGTCACTCCACCTTGACTGAAAACTAAGGAAGTATTTTGCTTCACATAAAGATAAAATCAAAATGTTTCTGGGTTTAGGTTCAGTTTTCCAGAGGCTCCAATAATGTCACCACTAGCAAGTTGTAGTCTTTAATGATCATATCCACTTCCCTGAGTTGACTCTAATAGTACATATCATTTCTTGGTAGCTATATGTTCGCAGATATTCTTATAATTCCAAATTCCAGGGATAATTTTAACAAGTAATAATAATCACATCAACAGCAATAACTACACTTCTTCCAACTAGAAATTAAATCAACTAATTTGTATATATGTTTCTCACTAAAAACAAATTACTTAGATAAAGGAAAGTTATGTTCCATTTGTCTTAGATATATTTCATCCCTGGCATTGGTAGTGAGTTTACTTGCTGATGCTCAATGGATTGAAAAAAAAAAAAAAGGGAAACGGTTGACTTCCATAGGAAAATGAATATTTAATAATTCTATAAAGATAGAAGAATGCAATTTTACTAAAATCAATACATCAAAAATTTTGATCATCTTAATAATAAATTACCCAGAGTTGAAATAAGGCCCAAATGGGGGCTCTATTCTTTCAATATCAGACAAACAATTGTAATCTACATCTAGAGAGGGTTTATTTTTTTCTTCCTTTTCCAGATTTAATGATTTATACTAGATAGAATTCTAAGCTTCATTAATTGGGGAATGTCTATTTCATGTCCCTATTTACTATTGAACATACATCCTGTATTTAGAAAATAACATGCTTACCTATGGATTTTGCCAGTGAAAATGCAAATAACTTTGGTAGAAAAGGCAAAGATTATAGTTTATGGCTCTAGAGAAAATTGACTTAGCATTTTATTATATTCCCTATTAATCTGCCTAAAATATATGAAATGTTCTTTGAACCTATTTTAGAAACTTACTTTCTCTTTTTAATTGATATGTGGAATATATTTTCAATTTCATTATTTCCACAAGACCTATGACTGCACTGAGCATTTTAAAAACTGATTAAGAACTGATTACCATATATCATCCTTCCCATACATAATTGCAAAACTTTCTGACAATTTAAACATTACTGATCTCTCACACAAAGTTTCATCTTGTCATAGTATCTATCTCACTGTCTAGATAAGGTGTGATCTTTTCAAGGTAATTTGGAATGCATCTTCATGTGATCTGCAGACCTTGGATAAATACTAATTACTCTCAGTACAGCATAAAATGGAAGATAAAAAATATAAGTTAAAAACATCTTTGAAGAAAGCAATTAATAGAAAGCAAAGCAAAGTGAATTTGCTTTATACTTTATATAGCCTGTTAAAATTTTATGAACTTTTCACTCTGATAATGGAATAATTCCTGGATATTTTCTAAAATAAAAAATTATTGGTCATTTCTCCACCTCAGCTCCCATTCCTAGTTTCTGTGTGAAGTTCCTTATTTAGTGTTATCCATGAACACATCTAGGAAGAGATTTGGAAAGGATGCATATTGGGTACTGATTATCTTCATCTTATCATTCCCTGCAGGTTTGAATGCATGTGTCTTTTCTTTTATGTCTGAGGATAGTGTGTTAGGGTACAGAAATTTCTAAATAGAAGAGCAGTCATAATCTCTTAATCCAAGACATTGGAAAAGCAACTTCCTTTAAAGCCAGATATTGTAGTGAAGCTTGTTTCCTGATTCTAGAGTTGAAACTTGAAATATTTGTTTCCTAGCAACAATTCTCAGTTTCATGCTCACTTTACTAGCCCTCAATTTAATGACCTCCACTGAGGCCTGTGCTTTGGACAATTTAAGAATAGGGAGACACAATTAATCTTATCCTTTCATTCTGCACTTACATAATAAAAATAATTGTCTCCTGTGTCTGCCTGGTAATATATATTCTTGGGAAGGACCTGCGAAAATCAAGCTTCTTCCATATCTCTATCATTTTGAGTTTTGATTCTCACTTCCTTCACATTGCTAACCTAACACTAACACACTTTGTATTAAATAGTCTAGCCTTTCATGTCAACAAAACTTCAGGTTATAACCATGACCATTCAGGAAAATTGACAGGTAGCAAAAGTTATGTCTTTCTTTCAGATGAAAAAGTTCCAATCTAAGTCAGTCTTTATTGCAGGATATTATTGAATTTAGAAAGAAGGAAATGGTTAACAATGCATACATCCAGAATTTCCCCTTCTAAATCCTATATGTGCAATAATGTTAGATACATGTCTTATAAAATACAACAGAGTATTTTTTTTCATAAGAGGAGAATAGAAACTTTCATGCTCATATTTTGTGATTTCTACTTTATTCCAAAATACTTCTTATCCTAGGCAAATTTGACTTCCACTCTGCCACTTGAGTGTTTCCATTTCAATACCACCCTTCAGTATCAGTTAAGATAGGTGCCAACAGCTAGTAATTAGCCAAAAATGACATAGCATAACCATGTTCTACCTTGTTATATATTCATTACATATTTTTTGTCAGTCACCCATCTTTTTTAAATATACATCTACCATTTACTTCATGATTATTTTTCTTCACAAACATAACTCAGTCTTCAATTATAGCTTTAACAAATGTGTTTTACTTTCTATTACAAGTGATTCTAACATTTAACAATGAATTCTTTAGTGTTTCACTTTATATAACAGAAACATTTTTCTGAGACAAAGGACTGAAAAGATAATTTCCAGAGAAAGAGAAACATGTTTAGACCCAAGAATTTTTGTTCCAGAATAACAACAACAACAACAACAAAGTCCATTGAACAAAAACATTTTGAAAATAAATGCTATATTTTTTTTATGAAGCACTTTAAAGGAAAAGAATGAAATGCTAATGGTGTCTCTCAGTAACAAGGGTCTGCTGAGTTCATTTCTATTTCCAAATATTATATCCAAATATTTTCAAGGCTGCTTTCACAGCACTTTTGGTACTTGCTCAGGTGAAGGCAGGACACCTCTCTGAAGGGGTAAACTTTAAGGATATTGTCAACAGCTTTAACTTCTCATAAACCAAAAAATGATGCTATCTACAAAAGTTGAAGCCAATCATTGAAGCAAACAGATGTATACATAAATCAATAATCTTTGGATGTAAAAGAATATTCAATCCTTTCTTATAGTGGAATCTAATGTAATTCTTACGAACAATGTTTGTAAATGTCACAGCTGACACTGAGGTTCTTTTAGTTAGTCTTTCAGAGAATCAAAATTGCCATACACTTTATACCTACTGCTCTGTTTTTTATCATAGTTTAATATACATAGTATAATTATGGATTGGAAATACCTATTTAAATATTTCTGACTTATTAGCTCTCTATTTAAAACTAAATTTTACATGACTAGAATTAAAATATGTTTATAAATAGATCAATATAATAATTTTAAATATCAATAATCTAATAGTGAAGTATTATGCAATTTAAAATGAAAATACTAATAGAAAATACAGTATGTAATATATCAACCAGTGCTTAATATCTAATATAAGAATAAGAATCTTTTACATTTTACTCCATTATTATGAATTATGAATTCAGTCTCCAACAACTATTTAATTACAAATTGACAGCACAAGTCCCGACCTATCATAATTGCTCAGTACGTTTATTGAAATAAACTAATGTGGTGGTAGAGATTATCTAAACTTTCACTACTTTCTCTGCTTCCTTAGTTTAAGATATGAGCTATGATTCTCCGAGTTCCTAACTGCTTATTACACAAGTGAAATTAGAGTTCTAGTTATGGAATATAAGATTAGAAATTAGTGTCACTTTCAAATTTGGCTACCAAAATTTCCCACATTATTTTTCTTCCCCTTCTCATGCTTTTGCATTAATGTATTGGCAGTGTTGGGTTAAAAGAAAAGAAGGAATCCATCCTTGCCTCTTCTAGCTTCTTGTGGTTGCTCAGTTTTCTTGACACATGTCCATGTTCCTATGCCAAAATTGCCTTCCTTGCATAAAGACAAAAGTCATTTTGGCATCAAAGTCTAAGTAAATGTGCTATGGCCACATCTAATTTTATAATAACTGCAAAGGCTCTATTTCCAAATAAAGTCATTTTTTAAGTTACTAGTGAACATGAATTTTTCCACAATGCACGAAGGAATAAGAAAATACTTAGAAGGCAAAATATTTTTAATATAAGTATAAACATAACCATTAGAATAAAATTCTATAAACATGAAACTCCTAAATTTCTGTAATTTTGGAAGTGTAAATGAAGGATTACATTGAGGTGAGATGAATATCAAGAGTGACAACTACAACAACTGACATTGACCATAAGGTATCATGCTTTGAAAGGAACTTTTTCAGGGTTAAGATTGTAGTTCTTAGTAACTTACTTTTGACTCTGATTTTGAAATTGCTATTCATGTTGCATTGGACTTTGAGACTCTAACATATATGTACTGACTCACAAAAATAATAACAATAGTTTGTATATTTACTAAATTATATAATAGCATGGCTTATAAATTAAAAATAAATATATGGGCATAAAGTAAATAATGGCATGAAAAGATTTATTTTAAGATGACTAAGGATAAAATTTAAAGTTGCTTTTTTAAACTTGAAATTATGTGATGTAGCTTTTGGTAGTTGCTGGTAATCCTTCATTTCTCATTGTTTCAAAATCCCATTCTTCTCTTTGGAAAGTAAATACGTACTTTCACCCTTTTATCAATTTCATTGCAAGAATTGATGGCATTAGTTTAAGTGAATCAACATATAAATGAAATCTGCTTGTGTTAAAAGGATATAACATATTCATAATTTATTGGTGCACACTATGTGTCATGCCTGTGCTAAGCCTTGGGATATAATACTGAATAAAGTATCCATTTATGTTCTGTGATGTCTTCTCTGATTTGCCATACCCTATAATATGATATGGACGTTTGATGACCGTTAAAGCTTTACTCTCAACAAATAAAACATATTCATTTTTCCAGGGCACATATGTTAAACCAAAATTTTACTTAACATGCAAAGTGAAAATATTTAGCTTGTTTTGTTTTTTGTTTCAATATATGATACTTTATTAGCTTTTTCACACAGTCACAAAAGTAACTTGAATATAATTGAATGTTTTGAAGCCTAGACCAGCATTAAAATGACTACTAAATAATTCACATTCCCCTTTATCTTTAAAATAATGTATAAACTAAACTCTCAAACTTTGAGAGTGAGCCTAATTCTAGGTGGGATTAAATGAGTTATTTTCTGTAGCAATTTTTCTTAAGTCAGAAGCTGATCATAATTTAAAGAGGATTTATATTTAAAATCAAATGCAGATTTAGGTACAGCAGATTTTATTTGAAAATACTATTGAAGGAGGAAGAGGTATATGGCAACAGGGAGAATACTCTGAATTTATAAGATCTATAAACCTCTCAAAGATCAGACAAAGATGAAGTTTATTTATAGAAATGAATAAATACTGCTAGAAAGACAGGATAGGTGGAGCAGGTAGTGTGATCATCAGTTGATTAAGAATATCTTTCCATGAGATTATCATTCTCAGGCAGTGTTCAGAAAAGAGGGTCTGGGGAAAAAGTTACTAAATTTTGGTCAAGTCAGGTTACATTTTGTTCATGTTGCCCAACAGTACAAACAGTTCAGTTAATCATTTATGAGATAAAGAATATGAATTTGCAGAGTTGATGTTTAACTTTGTCACAGACAAAAAAAAGACTCACCCATGAATTTTGTTTCAATCACATGTGGCTAGTTTTTTGCATTAGGTCTTTTATTAAGAACAAAATGGATCAGAGGGGTTTTTCTTAACTTGTTATTTTCCAGTCTCAGGTAAGCTTAACATCATCAGGAAAAACTAAACCAATAAAAATGGGAGTCAACTAAAAAAGCACATAGACAACTTAATTTGTACTGTAAACTGCTGTCTTATTGGAAACTTCATCAAGGCTATGTATTTCAGAAGTAAACTGAGTCCCATACAATCTCAGTCTGAACAGTTGTTCAATATTTAATAGAAAATTAAAAATCTTTCTTGTTTTATTTTTTGATCTGCAAAACATACAAAAACATAAAAGTATATATCTGGTCTGCATAATTAGCATGTATACCAGATGATTAGGCTTAATGTGTTTCTTATGAGACATTGTAATCTTTTATTGCTATAATAATAGTTCAATTATGAAGCTATTAAATAAAAAATTATTTCTGTCTTAAATTTTATATTCTTTGTTGATTAGAAGTAATTTTGTATGTTCTGTGATTAAAACTACTTACAAAGCAGGACATGGATAAAGCACATAAATAAGTTACAATTTAATAATCCTGTTTCACCTTTTATATATCATATTACTTTTTCCATGAACATAATTAGCTGAAATCAAGTCACTTACATCTATTGGGGTGTTTAAATTTAATATACATTAGGATAATTATTTAATATGATCTTTTTCCATATTAAAAATTTCCTAGATTCTTTAATACATTCTCTTCCAATGCAGTTCATTACAAAGTGCACATATCTTTATATACAATTTATTCATTAAATATAAAATGCAATGAATATTGAAGGAGCATTAAATCACATTACAATGGGAGTTTGAATAAGTACACAAGAAATTGTGGGGATGATTTAATGAATTCCTAACATTCCCAAGAAAAATCCCTGAAATAAGTATTTTACAGAATTTTTTAGACCCAATTAAGGTACATAAAAGAATATGAAACTATTTTTTCAGATATAAGAATTAACTAAACCAAAAATAAGAAAGCTAGCTATTTCATTAGGCCCTTGCATGTAAAACAAATACACACACTGGTGATTTAAAAGCAATGAAAAAAAGAAAGGTGTTTTGCTGAAGGGGTTTGAGAAAGTTTCATGCCCGTTTCTCTCAAAGTTTCTCTTGCCCATGAAATGGGCAAGAAAAGAATTTCCATATATTCTCCTTTGTACCCTTCAAGCATCTGGAGAAACCAATGTGGAATAATTGCACTGTTTTCCCAAATGTACAGTATGTGGGGAAGGAAAAAGCATGACAAGTAAAAGAACCAACACCTTAAAACAAAATCACAAACAAAACAGCTGGAGGGAAGAGAAAAAAGAATAGTTGTAACTGCATTGTCCATCTGGAAAAAAGCCAACTGTCCTTCCGGTCATAACTCACTCTCTGAAGGCTTCCCAACAGTCCCTGGGCACTCTTTGCTTCTTCCTTACATGTGTATTTAATTTATATAGTGTCTTCTATTTAGTTCTCCTTTTATTACAAGATTGAAAATAATAGAGTTTGATTAAATAAGTAACTAAAATCAGGATCTGTACCATATATACTTTTAAGATGGCAAAAGCTAAACCTTGCTATGTCATTTCAACTCTTGTATTTTTTAAACAATATGTTAATATTTGTTCTTGTCTCTAGTACAAATTCTTTTTTTTTTTTACTGTAACCATGACAACACTCTAGTAAAGGATTTATATACTATCTGCATGACATACATTCCTAAAAGTTAAGGTAATTGCTGACATTATTTCTTGTTTTGTAGTTTGTAAAATTGGTTAAGTATTTTGCTTGGAAAATATATTTAAAAATTGAAGATTTTATGCTCGAAGGTGAAAAAAAAAACAAACTGATATATCCAGGGTCACGTGTAAACTCTGCAGAGTTTTGTTGTTATTCTATGCATGTCACAACTTAAGCCCTTTTCTGTTCTACAACTTGAGATATTAAAAAGTTTAATGATATCAAAGAAAAGAGTCATTTTAACAACCACCTGATTTTCTGTACTTTTATTGGGAACCCCAACTTATTTCACACAATCTTTGATCAAGGTCTACATCTGCTAATATACAAGCTTTGAAAAATCTGACATAGTTTACTGAGACATACAAGTTCTTAAATCAGGATCTTACAGGATCTTACAAGATTTCTAAATACCTAAAGTGAACAGTAATTTTTTGTGACTATGAAAAAGAGTCACAAAAAGTGGAGTGGAGAGAAACAAATTGAAGTTTGTGAATTTTAAGTTAAAATAAAACCAAAAACCAGAAAAGATCCCCTATGGCATCTCTGTGAAACAATTTTAGGCATCGGTAATTATAATTTGAAGTCACTTTTGGAAAAAAGAAATATTAGTTTCACAATCCTGACCTAATGTTATTTTTAGGTATTTTTCAGAAGGTAGGCACAAAATAATGGGCATGATTTTCTGTCAGTGTTTTCATTATAATGTAGTGTGAACATATGGTACTATACATACAAATGCTATAGAAAGAATAGAATAGTACCATTATTGGGAGAAGGGCAGGGTTTTCTTTTTACTTAAAAATCCTTTTCCCAGCTTTTTCTAAACCAGACTCAAGCCTTAAAACAGCAAGTTGCTGGGCAAAAGCCTTTAGTAACACTAAGCTTCCATAGACCAGTTATCTTTGTTATTCAAATATCTGCCATCTGCCCAATGCTTTTCCCTGTCCCCTCCCACCAGAGAGAAGAGAAATACAAAAAACAAACAACAACAACAACAAAACCCATCTTGATACCTGCAGTTTATTTTGTGGGTTCTTCTTGCCATCCAAAGCCATCTAAAGCCAGAATTTTCGAAGTCAGGGAAAACTGTTAAGTGAATGAAAATTTATAACTAAACAAAGTGATTACCTAAATATGTACTACAACAAAGTCCATAAATTCAGGCCTCATTCACAGCCGCTCCAAAAGTATCTGAATCAACTGAAGACAAACCTCCAAAGTTCTTAGACTTCTCCAGCGTACACACTCGGCTTATGCCTGCTGCTAAGACCATGAGTTCAGCAGTCCCTGCTCAAGGCCACAGGCCTCAGGCTACTTGGCCATGCAGCCCCTCATAACCTCCTACCCCAAAATGACTGATTGTGTCTCTTTGTTCTAACTAAATTTATATCCTCAGTCTTTGCCCTCCAAAGCCAGGACGCAGGAGGACAAGAGTCCTGTCAATCACAAAAACTTTGTTTTTCCTTCCTCCTCCCCAATGAATTCTAATCTTGGAATTTACCTTTCTGAAGAAACAGGGAAGTATCTCCTTTAACAATGCATGTATCAGCAATGCTAATGGCAAGTACAAAACCAGGCCATTATCAATTTATGTTAACTCCAACAGTACTTTACTTCCAGAATTTGAAATGCAAGAAAGATAAACATTGGGCCTATAGGCACTGACTGTTCTTATAAAATCCCATTTTTACTTAATATGAACATCAGTTCAAAGTATGAAGATGTGCTCAAGAGCAATGGCACTTTCAATTAAGAACTCAAGTGTGGGGAAAAATTTTTTTCCCTAAATAAGAGTGATAAGGGTTTAATAACAAAGATCCACAAGGAACTCACACAACTAAACAAAAGCAAAACAACAAGTCCAGTTAAAAAATGGGAGAGGAACTAAAAAGACACTTCTCCAAAGAGGAAATACAAATGGTCAACAGGCACATGAAAAATTTTTCAACATCACTAGCAATAAGGGAAATGTAAATCAAAACCACAATGAGATACTACCTTACACCAGTAAGAATGGTCCACATCCAAAGAACGGGCAACAACAAGTGCTGGTGAGGATGTGGAGAGAAAGGAACACTCTTACTATGGAAAGCTGTGTGAAGGACCTTCAAATTAACGAAAATGGAACTACCATTTGACCCAGCAATTGCTCTTTTGGGAATCTACCCAAAAGAGACCTCAATGTGGGTACTAAGGGACACCTGCGCTTGGATGTTTACTGCAGCACTATTTATAATTGCAAGGACTTGGAAGCAACCTAAATGCCCCAAAACAGAGAACTAGATGAAAAAAAAAGGAATATTACTCATCAATTAAAAATGACACATTTGATGATTTTATGATAACATGGATGTACTTAGAAGAAATCATATTAGCAGAAACAAGTCAAAAAGGAAAAGACAGAAACCAAACGGTTTCACTAATACATGGGATGTAGGAAAAAAAATAAACAAAAGCCATGAGGAAAAGTTATAACAAGCTAAGCACCAAACTGAAGCACACAACTTCAGGCAGGGAGGAAAGTGGGGAATGGTGTGGAGGGTGGGGGGTGAATCCCTGGGATTACAATGATGTGAAAATTATATATAAATAAATTTTAAAAGAAAGAACTCAAATGTTGTTTTGCTTGTATTATGTAAACAGTCTTTACTTTAAAATAAAAGATGTTTTCCTGTAAAATCACATGACTATCGATGTATTTCTCTGATTCTTAGGGAAAAATGTTTTGTGTTTTTCTATGTTAGTGTGAGTTAAAATCCATCTGTAGCAACTCTATGTATTTTGCAAAGTAGGCATGAGTTTGCATGTGCATAATCATTGCCTTAAATCACTTCATAGATTAAAATTCCTGTAACTTTTAATTACATCATTAGCCAATGAGGTTGAAAGAGTTTCCCATTAGACCAGATGTATATTTGGAATTTTGCAGTCAATACAATGATTTGCATACAATTTGACTTAAAATGTAACTTCTCTTTTCTGAGGGAAGTAGCTAAAAGCTATGCAATTTCCTCGACAAAGACATAACCTACTGAAACATTTAAACTAAAACTCTCATATGTTGGTATGTGTTTTGCACAACTAAGCTTACATAGCAACCTGAAGTATGGAGTTCCTTTTTAATTTTTTTTCATATGTCATGATTTTTTTTATATGTCATTTTTTGAACCAAAAATAGATTGATAAGTTGTGAAAACTTACCATGGTAGAATATTTCTATCTGAAAACTCAAGGCTTAAGGACTAAATCTTCACTGAGTGAATAAAAACAAACAAACAAAAAACTGATTAGGCTGATCCTAGAAAACGTGGATTAAAAAAAAATTGCAAACTTGAACTTCACCAAAATCAAATGTTTGAATTAATTACAAAATACTATTAAAAGGGTGGGGGGCAAACCAAAGAATGGGAAGTAAAAATCTATTTGCTTTACATATATCTAACAACTGACTCATTTGGGATGCATATACAATTTGTACAGGTGTACTCCTCTACTCTACCCAAAGGAAGAACGTTTCTATTTGGAATTATTGGTAGAATATATTTTGACTCAAGGAAAGCTGCTACCATTAATTTAGATAGAAAAGTTTTTGAAAATTCTGAGTCGTGTTTTTTAGTACCCATTTATATGAACTTATCGTGTGTGTGTGTGTGTTTTGTATATGTCTGCCTGTTGAGAAAACACTATTTTAAGCCAGTGTGAATAATGTTATTAGGATATTCTTGAGTAATTTTGTGTGTGTGTGTGTTCCTTCATTTCTTATGCATGGAAAGTGTGAAGTAGAATTTCTGGGCCATGTTGCAGATAAACATTCAGAAGTCTAAGAACCCCCATGTTTCCATTTATTATTTAAATGAGTACAGTATTTTCCAATACTTTGTCTAACGAACCTTTATATTTGACCAATAAGTCAAAGCAGGAAAAAAAAATATTGACTTGGTTAATAAAACTAACTCCAGTATTTTCTTGGTAAATGTTTAGTAACTATTTTGGGATACATTGATGCAAATATTCCCATTCTAGCAGTTTTCAAACTTTCTGCATTATATCAACCAACTTCTAAATGTTTAAAAAAATTAAGAAAATATTCTTCCCCATGGAAGTCAACTTCAGTACCTATTAGATATACCATGTTATATTTGAAAGCAAAAAAAAAAAAAAAAAAAAGGAAGGAAATTAGGCAACTCATTGAACTATGTACTCTATAATATTTATAAAATCTCTGTGGAAAAGAAAGAGATGAATAATATTTTTTAAATAGTAACTATATTCTAATTAATATGCTAAATCTTTTGTATGCAATATCTTTAAATCACTTAATACAATGATGCCAGGATGATAATACATTTTTATGGATGAAGGAAATGTGATAAAATTAGCTAAAATGCTTTTCCAAAGTACCACCTTTATAAAACAGTGAAGCCTGCATTTCAACTCAGTGTCAAAAGCCATGTGCTGTGGATTTATAGTATGCATTATATTTATGTTATTGCATAGCTTCCTTTATTTTAGACATAAGGTTTTTTTTTACTATTTAAGTATTACCTAGTAACACTTAAAATCTTGACTAACTGGAAGAATAGATACCTTATAGTGTAAAATGTCCAATTATATTTCATAAAAGCTTTTCAGAACTCACCTGATATTTCATTTGTGAACCTACAAAGTCTGTAATTGATAGGAAATCCATCGTGAAATTGGGGTGCTGTGGCCCCTAGCATCTGCGTTAGAATGGCAGCCCTTGTGCCCTGGTGGTTGGAGACTTGGAGAAGGAAAGTTAAGCCTCTCGAGAGAGAAGAGGTTGATGTGATCATGGAGGGGACTGAGATCAAACATGTGGAGAGGAAAGAGAAGAGAACAGAGAAAGCAGAGGAGCAGAAGTGATCAGCTTCCAGAAGCAGGAGCAGGCAGGGCACAGACCGTAACCTAGACCCAGGTTGAGCTGGGGGAAACATGTTGGAGAAACTTGTAACTTGTGTAAGCTGACTTGGACATTTGGTACTTGAGAACTTGGTGTAACTTTGAAACTGCAAAGCTTGAAAATTGTCTGGAGACCTGAAGAGAAATTTCTATATTGCTGTTTTCATTGTTAGGCATCTGAAATGCTGAGTGAGTCTTGCTGGTTTTCAGGCCACTTTGTAGTTGTAACTGAAAGAATGCTAGAGCTGTGTCTTTTGGAGAAATGACAATGTCATCCTGATTTTCTTCATTGGATTTGAATCTTCTACTTTTGAAGAAGGATCTAAGATTCCATATTGGATGCTTCTGGCTTGAAGTGAAAAACTGTCTTTGGAAGTAGGAGCAACGGCATCATTTTTGGCTTCTTCATTTGTTTTAAAGTTGGGGCAGCCACCATTTTGGTCCTAGGCCATGTGTAGCCTTTTGGGCTAGAGATTAGACTGGTAGGTAAGATTATCAAAGGTGTTCCTTGTACCCCATATAACTTTTGTTTGTTTTGTTCTTGTAATTAAATAAATCTGTTTTAACCTCCCCTTTAAATTTAGTGTGGTCTTGCTACTGCTTGTGCATGGGCTGGGATGAACTTGGGGAGTAGCAGGGTTAGAAAGGCCATCTGTTCCTCTTTGTAAGTTTGGTTAAGCACCCCGTTTTGCTTGTTTTCTGTCTGATATCATAATTATATACCAAGACACTTTTTAAAACTGGAATCAAGAAATCACAATGACAGACTCACTTTGAATTGTATTAAAAAAATTCAAGTTAAATTCATTTGAAGTCACTTTCTGAAAGTGTTAATGAAATATGAATAAGAAATGTGTTTATTCATAAGCTCTACATACCTAAGAAGTTGCTGCTTTTTTTTTTGTTTGTTTGTTTGTTTTTGTTTTTGTTTTTGTTTTTTTGAGACTCGGTCTTGCTATTTTTGCCTGTGGAACCGCAGGCTCATGTTGCCTGGGGTACCACAGACTCAAGCAATTCCCAGCCTCAGCTTCCCAGGTAGCTGGGATTACAGGCGCACACCACCGTGTCCAGCTGTTTTTTGGGATTAGGTCTCGCTGTGTTGCTCCAAGTAGGGCTTGAACCGCAATCCCTAGCCCCAACTGCTTCATAGGCTGAAGCTTATAGGAACAAGTCACTGTGCCCGGCAGAAATTGCTGCTTCTTTAGTAATGTGTGTGTGTGTGTGTGTGTGTGTGTGTGTGTGTGTGTGTATAAAACTTTACTGTATAATATAATGTATCAAGTTCAACAAAGTTCAGCTCATGGACATAACTGAAATATCACCTATCCTCTGTAAGAACTGATCCCTGAATATCAAAGGCCCAAACAAGCCTCACTGTGCTTTCTAGATAAAGGCAGGAGGGAAGTAGTTAGCCTTATCAAGAGTGTTGGCCCCTACAGTACACACAATAAAAATACCTTTCTGAGCTTTCATTATCTTGAGCCAAACACTCTAGAAGTTTCCAAGAATCTTCAAGGCTTCAGGTTAGAGGGAATGAAGAAGAAAAAGGTATAGAATGTGCACTTACAGTGACAGAGGAGAATGTGATTGACCAGCCAGAGACAGTGAGATGATATAAGGTGAGTCTCTGATGCTGTAAAGATAGTAAGTAAAGCTGCCACTGTGAAAATGGTGCTAGAGCAACTCAAATAGACTGTGACAAAAGATATCCTGGAGTTTATATAAGTCATGTGACTCCTAAACTCAAGATGTGCAACTTTCTGAAACAGAGGACTTCAAAGTTGGCCATTAGAGACATGGAACCTCTACTTGTGCTGTGCATAGAGAGTAAGACAATGAGCTCATCTCACGGAAGCTGCTCTCAACAATATGAGGAGTTCCTGAAAGGGCAAGCTGGACATCACCATCACCTGTAAGCAAAACCATTTCTTCTTGGATAACCAAACTAAAGTACACAACTCGGTAGCAGGTGAGTGGGAGTGGTCATGGGTGGGAGGTGTGGGTGAACCCCAAGAAATATAAAGAAATATATATCTATAAATACATTATTTTTAAAAATTAAAAAAAAATAAAGTTATACCAGGCTGTCACATTTCAAAAAAAAAGTTTTATGGATTTGATGCTTAGCAACCCTCAAGAGGAGAATTGAGGGTGATGAACAGCCCTCTTTTCCGGGTAAAACTAGCAGTCCTTCATCTGCTTCACATGACTTCTAGAACTGAGCTCTCTACTCAGGACCTTACTTTCTATACCCTATATCTCCTATTTCCCCTTTTAGCACTGAAGATTTTAAGGGCTGGGAGATTGAAAATTAGAAACCAAGTTAGGTTTTCTCTTTGTCTTCCATTCACTATCTTTGAAAAGATAATGTTATCCCCAAATTTATTTTCCTTTCTTGAAACTGTATATATAAGTGTATCCCATTTTAGGAAAAAGGGCTTAGAGTACTTTTCTTCCCCTGTCAAATGCTTACCACCAGCCCATCAACCAGGGGCAATCTGAGGCTGATGGGAATTTATTTCATATCTGTAATTTTTTATCTTTTAAAATTATTTTCACAGCATTATAATATGGTTGTTTATTAATATATTATGCATCACTTGATAAATTATAATTTCTTTTTTATAGCTGACCATAAAAAATGATTTTAATATTACCAACTTCATAGTCATCTTATATAAAATGAAATTTGATAGATACCCATTTTATAGAACAATTTTTATATCTGTAAAATAAGACAGGACTAGGAATCTAGTCAATTATTTATTTATCGTGTTTTGTTGACCAAAATAAGCTTATGTAAGTTTATATATGTGTATATTTAATAAGTAGATAGATAGATAGATAGATAGATAGATAGATAGATAGATAGATAGATAGATAGATAGATAGATATGTGTGTATGTTTGTGTGTGTGTATGTTTATATAGCTATAACCTCAGTATCCTCACAATAGGTGAAAAAAAAATACGTAGGTCTTGTTTTATTCATTAAGTGTCATCTCCAAATTCAGTTGACTGACCAGATCTACTTGAATCCAGAAAATATTTATCATTCAGTACTATATAGCCAGCTATATAGTACCTCTTTTATTTCTCTATTTGAATTTCCCCTCAATTGCAACTATATTTTTGCAAACATTCCCAAACCTCACAATCTTATATTTCTACCACTCACTTCTATTTTTTCCAACACTATTAATATTTTTTAATTATCAATTTATTTTTAGCAAAGGTATATATTACTTTTGTGAATGCAAATGAAACTTCCTTGTGTCAGAAAAAAAAAGATAATTCTTTATGGTACTCCTACATCTTTCCAGGATTTAATAAGTTATTTGTAATTCAATAAATAACTTCCTACATTACCTACCTGTTCTTATTCATTGCCTCTTAATCCATTGTCCACATTCATAACAATGTTTTTAAATTAATCACCCAATAAAGACATTTTATGGTTAAATTTTTGTTTGTTTTGCTGCTGCCAACTCATTAAAGTCCAAACATCATCATATATAACACAGACATTTTACTATCTAAAACATATGTCTTTTTTAGTTGGTCATGATGAAGACTACACTGATATATACAGACAGGGGCTCAATGGGTCTCAGTCTCAAAGGTCCCTTGTATTCAATTGTGCCTGTATGTGGCTGGGATAGAGTTTCTCTGTTTCTTCATTGCTAACCTCTATTTGAATTCTATTGCTTCTCCACACCGTTCCTAAACACCTTAGGTATCTTCCTCTCTGTGGCATCAAAAACAGTGTTGTTCATTGATCCATAGGTTTGTTTGTGATCCCTCTATTAACTATATTGCCTTGAGAGAAGAAAAAACTAGAATACATAAGGCACATTATCCTCTGTCTCTTCCTACCGACTGCCAACTCTTCCTACCATTATAATGACAACTACTACTAGAATGAAGGAATAAAATGTTTGAAAAGAGTACCAGGTACCAGATAATGTTCTAATTTCTTTCTGCAATTCTCTGCTAGGTACTATAGTTATTCCCGATTGACAAATGAAGAAATAGAGACACAAAATGTTGAATTATTTATTTATTTATTTATTGCCAAAAGTTATGCAGTTGATAAACAGCTGATCCAAAGGTCAAGTTGAGACTAACTGATCTTAGAACCTTAGATCTTAACCATTATAGTCACTACTCGCAACTGTTCCATTAATTACTTGGAATAAATGGTTTTTCAAAATTGTAAAATATTGTTGAAATAATAATGTGTGGTCACAGATTGATCAGTTAGATGAAGCACTTCATTGATTTTAGCAAAAGTAGTTTCGCAGTAAACTAGATCTAGGTTAAAAATACAGTCAAATAATGAGCAATCATACAGTGAATGCTAACAAAAACAATGAAAATGTATGCTTTTCATCTCCAGTGCCCTAATAATTCAGAATGTTTAATTAGTTATAAGAATATGTGCTGCCTTAGGATGGTACAGTAAGTAATAGGATTTATCTGAGGGAAGTTAAATGGGAAAAATGATTATATTTAGCTGAACATTCCTAGTAGAAAAAGAAAATGAGGTAATAACCATGATTAGAAAAATGAATCTATGAAAACAAGTTTCCTGTAAAAGCAAAAGTAGTTGGTATCTTAAAATTATTAAGGATATCCAGGGGAGTGGTGACAATTCTAGGAAAGTAGGTGGAAGGCAGATTTGGGTATAAATTATAGAATATTCCTAACAACTCTAGAAATCTGTCCTATATTAGAAGGAAACAAAATTCAAGGGGTTTTAAGGAAGTCTTTCATTTTAATTTTTCCTAATGACTGCTCCCCTATACAAATATAGATATTTCTACAAGGAAAAAAAAATAAATGAATCTGATAGTAACCTCTCAACACTTTAAGTATAATAGTTGTGAATAAAATTCCCACACATTCAGATTGTAAGAAGCGTAAATTTATTTTCCTGATACACCATAATAGTATCTATTGTTATACCCCATTCTTCTAGAATGACAGAAATTAGATTCTAGTGAAAAGTCAGGGAATGGTTTTTCTTCAAAGTTTTCAAAAGTAAGCTTCTGATCCATTGGTTTTGGAATTTCTGCTTCCATAATAATAAGTTTCTGTTGTTTTAAGCCACCAATTTTGTGGTACATACTACAACAGTCACCTGGAAACTAACATATTATCCTGTAGACATGAAATCTAAAAGAATTTGCTATTCTCATACAATTTAAAAGGTCAGCCATAATAGATTATTTAATTCAATATTTGGGTATGAAATCTTTAATATAATGTCAAATTAATAAGAATTTCTCCTCTAGATCTGATGACAGGGATACATCTGAAACTTTTTCCTCATATGGAGAACATCAAGTAAATAGTTCTGACAAGTTTTAGAACCAGCGGGAATAGTGGTTTATGAAAGATCCAACAGACCTTTTAAAGCCAGTAAAATAGGAGTCTGAATCTATGGTGCTTCTCATCTCTGCTGTTTCAGTCTCCTGTCCCTCATTTGACCATTGTGTTGCTGACAAAATTAACTCTATTGTGTAAACTTGCTAACAGGCTTTCAATGAAATTGTGTTTTTTCTTCCCATTTAGGAAAAAAAAAAAAACTAGAAAAGTAATCACCTTTTTATTAAGATGGTAAAAAAAAAAAACACTTCTTTAAAATTATGATTTGTCAAAATTTATGTTAATCATTAGTATACCTTATTCAGGTGGGAAATGGTACTTCATGCTCAATAGGAAATTCTCCAAAAATAGAGATTCTTGTTCACATAGAAAATAACATTTGGATATTATTGCCCACTGATCATCATAGCTTATACTTTATAAACCCTAATCACTTCTAATGGAATGCCAGGATACCTGAAACAACATTTTGTGGTGTTATTGCTTTACCTAAGCTTTGCAGTTTTTACAGTGACACTAGGTGGAAAGAGATCATTGAAACTCAATTCCCCTATCTCTGTAACAATATTTTTAATCTTTGTCACAGAAATGGTTCAGGTTTTAATGTTCCTGTCTACAATATTAAAACAGTTGAAAGTTTCCAGAATCATAAGTCTAACCAGCTCTTCTTCACATCATCCATAGCAAATCATATTACTTCAGGGTATCAAAGGAACCACAATGAAGAAAAAAAGAACAACAAAGATTGTTTTTGCTTTTATAGTCTTTGTTTTCACAATTCAACAGTAAATCAGCAGTGAACATTTGGCTTGCCTGAGGCAAACATGAAATCAGCCTTCCTGTTCGGAGCTTATATTGTCTTTGTTCTCATCTGATAACTCTTCAAAATAAGCTCCAGCTCTTCTTTCTTGGAGATCCTCAGCACCTGTGGTAGTCCCCACTGAATTTATTCATTTCATCAAAATGATATGAAATTTGACTGTCCAGTTTTATATTCCTGAGGAGTATTGGCAGTATTGTTCAAAATAAAACCTCAGAGAAAAATTCATTTCAGCAAAGAAATAATTTCCCTTAGAGCTATTTTTTTTTTTTTCCTTCAAGACATGGAGCCTTACCTACACAGACTGTTTCTTTCTCTAGGGAGAGGATAGGCTTATTGAGGGAAAAAATATCTTAGTCAACAGATATTTAAGCACACAGGGTAAAAATATCCTTGTATTTGGGGTGATTTTCTTGCCAGCAAACTGAGTGTCCCTCTGGCCATACCTATGTTCAGTGCCAGATTCAAACCTTCCGAGTGACAAAGAAAACTATCAGGAAGGCAGTCGGGATCAGCAGTGATTTGAAAGCATAATAAGAGAGCAGAAGCAAGACAAAAGAACAGGTCAGGGAGAAATTCAAATTGATAGACCTGATTTAGATGAAAAGTTTCTTTGTGAATCACTAGTTTGATTTATTAAAGAAGTACATTGAAGACTACTTATAGGTATGCTTTGCTACTTCTGTCTTTTATTTTCTCCCCAATAGGTAGGAGGATTCTGAATATTTTTATTATATAAGTAATGTTTTTAATATGAGCACAAATGATTTTGTAAGGAGTGAAAATATACAAATAAAATTCAAATGTTCCCAAGATAGGCAATCTTCAGGTTCCATCCTCTGAAAGCTGGGACAAGCAAGTGCAAGTGGTTGGAAAATAAAATATGGATTAGGCTTCTGGTTTGTCACATGCTGGAGACAAAGGGGATTTAGAGTCCCAACCTCTGTTATACAAAACATATAAATATTGCAGGGCTTATGGCAATATCAGAATCCCTCTGCTTTTCCCATAAAGAGATAGCTCCGTATCCCTACCTCCTGAATATTCCATAATTTTGTCCCTATGTTGATCAATAGAATATGTAGGAAATTGTGATGTGCAAGTTTCTGATCCCAAGATGTGCTGTTCTAAGGAATCAGGTAGGCCTGTGGAGAGGTCCAAAAGGCACAGCACCTTGTCAGTGGTATAGCTGAACATGCAGCTGTCACCGGCATGAGCCATCCAGCTACAGTGACTGAACTGTCTTTGGAGTTAGCTCTTCCAGTCTTCGGCACCTTTTAGTGATGCCATCTAGAAGTCAGTCGGGATTTCCCATTTTCAAATTGAAGATGTATGAGCCAGAGACATAGTTCTTTTTGTAGTGATTTCTGGGTAAACTGTTACACAGTAATAAGTAACAAAAATTGTAAGAGGTTGCCTAACTAATTCTGCTACCTCTACTCTAACTCCTCCAGCATCTGTTGGTATTAAAAAAAAAAAGAAAAAGAAAAAGAAAAAATAATGCAACATAAAATGTAGACTAGACAAAGTTGTGAGAGTTGTAAATAACCCTACTTCTGTAAGTAAAGGTACAGGACAAGGTTGAAGAATAGGCATTCTTTCCTTTTCTGCCTTGCTTCCCAAGTTCTCTACAGGGATTTACTGGGTTTAGCTCTCTAATAAATTACTTCCATTTGAATTATTGATTGTCTTGAGGAAGCCTAACAATGACAACTCTCAACTAGGGATGCAGGTTATACTAATTGTATATGTCTTATTTACCATGACTTTTACTTATAGCATAATGAATACACTGCTTCCCTTGGTGTTATACTGCACTTTGATTTCTAGATTTGTGATTGGCTTATTAAACAAATCAAATTCAGTAAGTGTAAATATGAGTACATTTGAATATTTTTCTATTTCTTATTTTTTTTTTTTTTGTTTATATCTTACAGGGATATATAGAATCTCATACATATAATGATTGGTGAATTCATTAATGATAGGATTATATGACAGTTTCTATATACTGTGTTACTGAGGTTTCTAAAACCATGGGTTTAGATTCCAATGAAACTTCCATTCAAGACAGGGATCATCTTCTTTATTTAATCAAAGCCTGAGAGTATTTGTTTGTTTGTTCAGTTTTTTGAGTCCTGGGAATTTAGTTTGTGGCTGTGGGAACAAATAAGTTCCTCCAAACTGGGGAATCAATTTGAGCCTAAAGAATGACGCAGGCATCTCTATTAATCACACTTAAAGTTTATTCAGGGCAACTTATATATACAGGAGTGCTGAACAATAGAGCCAGTGGACAAGACATCCATTTGATGTAGTATCTCCATCACCACCTCGAGAAGAAATCTTCCTATACTTTCATTATTACATGTGATCGTCCCTGTGTGGGACTAATGACACCAGTTTTCTAGGGGCACTTGTCACATGCAGCTTTGCTCTACTAACATCAATAGAGTTATGTATAGATTCACAAGTAAATGTTAATATGCATAAAATGATATAATGGGGGTTGAATAACTTCCCAAGGTAGGACACATATTGGCCATTGGCCTAAGATGGCATTCCTACAAGATATATATATAAATACAAATAACTTTAGTTAATGGAAGGTGGAGTCACTTTGGTTTTCCTGCTGGTGGGGAGGAAGAGGAGGCAGGACCTGTTCTTTCACTCTTTTCACTAGAGATAAGAATATTAAAGCTATCTCTTTCCCTCCCCCTCTTCTGGATCTATCTCTCTGATGTTATGAACTAGGAAGGAGAAAAGTATATTATAGGGATTTTCATAAAAGACAAGTCACTAATCGGTGATGGGATGGCACAAATAGGGGTACTTTTTGATCTACATGTTTTCTGTCACTCATCTCGTACTGAAATATTCTGAAGAGGTAAAGATTAGAGTTTAGCTTCATCAAGTCTCTGTTGTTGCTGATATCCTTAGAAAACTCCATTTTCCCCTAAAGACTCTGAAAACTGTTGTAACTGAGAAAACATTTCTGTCATTCTTTTCCTAGATACTGTTCTACAGTGTCTACTCATCATGTGTTTGCCAGCTCCTCTTGTAAGCCATCTGCTTTCAGAAAATTTCAAAGATGGGGGAACAAATTTCTATATCTACATATTCTTCCAGACTCCAGTAGACATGAACAAAATCTTAACTTTCACTCTTCACATTCTGTTTTCAGTTTGACAAGATTGCATTTTCATACTTTATGTAAAAATAATTGTGAGGAGTGTGCAGTTTCCCTAATATTTCATTCAACACTGTTTTATTAAAACATTGATGGAAGATGGGGTACATTCCTATCCAAAGCTATTGTCTCAGAGTAGCTAGCATGTTTTCCTCATGTCTATGAGGGTTTCCTCCTGGCTTCTTTCTACATCTGAATAGATGTGAAATTAGGTTATTGACTTAACCAGATAGTTCCATTTTGTGAGTGCAACTGGATTTGAAAGGTATCCTCTCCAGTACTGGTACTTTCCCTGCTTGCACTCTGAGGTACTGGATTAGATTCTAGCTACCCATGACCCTGAACTGGAATGGTGGGGTTGGAAAATGAATAAATACAAATTATTATTATGATTTAATATTAGAAGTCTTTGGAGTCCTTATTTATATATTTAATGTTGTTTTTGTCACCAGGAACCATCAGGATTGAACTCTTTTTTTAGATAATGTAACCTTTGTTAAACAGATTCCTTCCAAGTTGTTTGTCTTACAGTCATAGTTTGAAGCATGTCCCAATGACAGTTCCTCTAGAGTGATAGTGATTGTTCAGTTTACACTTTCATGAACAATAATATTGTCTGCATGCCTCCTCTATGCAAGGGTGACTGACTCATGAGAGTAGACTGAAGCAGTTATATATGTTACTAGTCAGCCTTCTCTGTTTTCCCTTTGACCTGATTCTATACTTGGATTACCTGGTTATACTCCCTCATGGTTATTTCCATTGTGTGTCAATGTCTATCAGTTAGAATAAATTATTCTCATTGTATATGTCCTAAAAAATAAAATATGAGAAGAAGGATGCCTGCTTATTATTCTCAAGAGATTTCTTAGCTTTAAACAAATCTACATTCCCCTTTTTTTTTTTCTTTTTCTTTACCCCCTTCTGCATTTTCTTACCAAGAGGCTATCAGGAGAAACTATATTATGAAATAAATTTAGATTTTACATATAAACTCCAAATAATATTTGTGATTCATAGAAGCCAACTTGCCAATATATGCTATTCACTGCAAGAAGAATAGGTCATGGGGATATGCATGGATGACTTTCATATTCACCAAGCTATTAGAAATATAAGATTTTTTCTTCTAGCAATGTAAATTTTATAGTAAGTTGATGCTGTGAAAGTAATTAACCACTCAAAAGTTAGATATAAATGATTAGCCTGCCAACAAATATAATGGTCAATAATACTGTATTGACTGTGCCTAGTAAATGAATAATCGATGAAGAAAAACTAATGCATTCTAGTTCTTACAGATTTTAAAATACAGAAGGTAAGAGAGAAATAGTCAACTAAATAATAGAAAGTATGTTGTGCCATTAAGAAAGGAATGAATTATAAAGTAATTAAAGCTCGCTAACTCTGGAGAAAGTGTTCAGAGAAAATTCTTCAGAATATACTTGTTAACGGGGACCTCAGGTGAAAGAGCAGGAGGGTGAGAGTTTCAGGCAGAAGGAAGATGCTTTGCAAAGACTCTTAGTTCAAGGAACCAGGAATAATATTGACTTGAAATTCAGCTAGTATGTGTGAAGCTTTGAGGCAGAGGTCAGGTTGGAGTGCTCTGCAGCATCCAGAAGGCACAGGGTCTTGTAGGTCATGGTCAGATGTGTCAGTTATTTCCCCCAAATAACAAGTTTTTAAGCAAGTGAAACACATGATACAATTTTTGTTTTAGGAAGATCTCTCTGCTTTGTGTACAATGCAATGAAGAAAGCATTTGAGAATGAAAAGGGCAGAGTTAAGGCCTATGGCGATTTTTCAAGTGAGAGGTCAAACATTTTAAATGGGCAGGTTTTATTGTTTATGACTATTTTTCTCTGACTTCAACTTGACTCCTGACACTAGATAGATCGTGATGCAATATGATGTGCAATGCCACTGCAATGATAGTAAACCAAAGCTCCACATTGATTGAGAAGGATGAATGAGTTTCTTCCTTTCTGAATTCAATACCAGTAATTTACCCTAACAATGTAGGGAATGATCATTTAATGATCATTAAACTGCTATTAGAATTATCTTATTGTATGTAATGAATATACACTTTAGTTCTCCTCTAAAATCTTTACATTGGTTTGTTTATAAGATATAGGAGATATACAGAGCACACAGTTTCTTTTCTATCTTGGGTTAAGATTGATGTGAATCAATATAAGCTAAATGTAAAAAGTTCTCGGAAACGAAATATTCCATTAAACAAATATATCAAAGAACAAGCAGGCACTTATATCTTTTGACACACACACAAATATATATATATATATATATATATATATATATATATATACACACATATATATTTTTTATGTAGCCATGGCCATCAATTTATGCTTTTCAACAGCAACATTTGCATTTTTATTGTTTACATTATACATTCACTAGATTAATATGTCTATGGTGAATTCATTTTTATTTCATAGTAACAGTTCAACACAATGAACTTCTTAATTATCAATGTACAAGATTTTGCCCCTTGATTACAGCATGAGATTTTGGAAATTTCTTTTAGAAAAACATAATGAGATAATGGAGCTCTTTAGCAACAACTGATTTTTCTCTTCCAAAATTTCATGATAATTCCAATAACTTCAATTGATGTAATCTTAATTATAATATAGCAATTTAATACCTGAAACTATAATTATGTGCAATATCAATTTTATTTATAATTTAATTGACTACATATAAATTAATTTAAAATATAAAGTGTATCTCACTGTAATTTATTAACAATTTGCTATTCTAGGATTATCAGATGATATTTCCCTTCTTTTTGGTAATGTAAAAAATCGCTTATTACTTTTTAGAGAATATCTTGTGTTATCCAACTGTCTCCACAATTCATACACAAACCCACTAAAGTATTTTTTGTCACATAAATGAAGTATGTCCTTTTCATAAATTAACATCTTTATCATAATAAAATAACTTTTTATTTATATTATTCTTTTCTCTGAAACATATTTGTCTGATACTGAGTACACTCCACTTTTCTCTTATAAGTGTTAGCAGGCTAGTATACATTTTTTTGTCTTTATACATTTTCACTTCATTGTATTTTTACATTACCAGTTGCCTTTTTTCAATATAACATTTAGTTGGCTTTGCTTTGTTTATTCAGTGTTATCAATCCATACATTTTAATTGAAATATTTAGAACCCAATTTTGTAATTTGTTTAAATATCTTGTTTTGCTTTTATTTTATAATTTGTCTCATCTGTTGCTTGTTTCTCTTCATCCTTTTCAATCCTTTTTAGATAACTAAAATTTATCTAAAAACATAATTTTTAGAAAAATTATGTTTACTCACATATTTTCCTTTTGCATTTTACCTTTTGTCTACATTCATCTTTGTATATACAGATTCCTAATGTTTTTATTTGTCTTCTGCTTGAATTACTTCCCTCAAATTTTCTTTCAGGTCAGACCTGTCAGTAATGAATACCTTAGCATTCATAGATCTAAAACAGTCTGTTTCTTTTAACCAATATTTTTAGTAAATATAGATTTCTAGATTGTATTATATTTTTCTTCCTGGGCTTTAGAAATTCACTGGCTGCTGACTTTATTGCATTGTTTCCAACAGATTGTATATAATACTTCTATCTGTTACTCTAGATATAAAATCTATTTCCCTGGCTTAAAAAAAATTACCGATCATAACAAAAGTGATTATTATGATACCTGATATAATATTCTTCATGTTTCTTATGCTTGGGGTTCATTAAGCTTCATGGTTCTAGGAGTTTATAATTTTATAAAGTTTGGAGAATGTCCAGGCAGTTTTTCAAGGTCTATTTTATGTAAGGTGATGGCATCATTTATTGTGCCTCAGTTTCACAAAACATTTCCTCCTATAGCATGACTATACTATTAATTACATTCATTGTCACATTTTTATCTCAGACATGATTATTTTTACCTTTAGCTATTTAACTTGGTTTTATGTCTTTCTTTTTCATTTTTTCTTTTTTTTTTTTTTTTTTTTTTTTTTTTTTTTTTTTTTTTTTTTTTTTTTTTTTTTTTTTTTGAGTATATAGAAACATAATAACTTTTAATAATGATTGTTCTTTGTTATCTCCTGGTTTCTTTTTAAGATTTATTTTCTATTATTATAATTTATATTTCCCAGCATTTTTTTTAAACCATGGCAATCATTATCTGAATGCCCAACATTATTAATTTTACCTTTTGATCCATTAAATGCTTTTGTTTCTTTTCAAATAGCCTTGCTCTCTAACCCATTGAATAACAATTTTCCAAGACAAATAAGTTCTACAAATCTATTGTCAAAGATTCTTTTAGATAATACTCTCCAGCAGGCAGCTATAGGGCTGCTTGCATGCCTATGGTGATGAGCTGTCAAGAGCTCCTTTGTCAGCGGGGAGCCAAGGCAGTAAGAAACTCCAGGTGCCCCCTATACCTGGAGAGCCTGGGAGGGTGGCCTAGGTGGGGTTTTAGCCCCATCCACCAGTGGATGGTCGCTGGGGCAGCGATCTGCAGACTGAATGGGCTGAGACATGGTTTGGCCAAGCCCTTAACTTCAAGGAGGCTTGTGACTGCTCCTGCCTGGCCATCCAGTCCTGGCCCCATGCAGAGAGGTACCAGCGTGTAGACCGTGCAGAGGTGGGGGTGGGAGAAAGCCCCTTCCATTTCACTTTCACTCCAGCTAATCTTCAGGAGGAAGAACATAAATAATACAAACCCCATCACAGAACAGGTGAGAGACCAGGTGAAAATCCAACCCACACGTCTGAGCTGGACACAGGAGATGGAATATCGAAAGAACCAGTGCATGCGAGACTGGAGAAACAACTATGGAAACATGATGTCACAAGTGCACACCTATATGCTCACTAGGTCTGGAAGAGGCAAGACCTCACTTCTTAGATGCTTTCTGGGAGAGCAAGGTGCCCCTCCCCACACAATGGGAGAGGAAGGCCAAAGAGTGGGGCACTGATCCCACAGCAAAGCTGCAAACTGAGGCAGAGGAGATGATCTACAGTGACCAATCACAGATGCCTGTATCCACAGAGAGACATCTTCACTGACACTGACTGGAGGTGAGGCCCCCTAAACCAAATGCCAGAACCATAGGGTAAAGCAGCCAAACAACAGAGATAGTATTGGAGAAGACAGCAGGCAATGAGAAAACAAGGAAAAACCACAAATATAATAGTCTTGCTGCCCAGCACAAGGTTAACACTGAACCTACCAGTACAATTTGCCTGGTTCCAAGAACACAGTCCCTCGCCCAATGAAAGGATACTGCCACAGCAAAGAAAGAGACTAATGTACTTAACACGGACTAATAAATATCAAAGAGAGGGAGGGGTTTGAGTGAATGGAGGAGGTGACAGAGGGAGGGGGTCTCCCAAAAACCATTTACTGACATGATTTAAAGAATAAAAATAAATAAAATTTATTTTTTTAAAAAAGAGAATACTGTTGTATTGTACACATTGCAATAGGTTAAGAGGATAAATCTCCTTTTTTAAATGTCACTATCAAACCAAAAACACACTTAGTGAACACAAGGGAATTTTGAAGTTTATAATGTATTGAATACCTTGATTGAAGCGACAGTGTGATAAATGTATTCCTATATCCAGGCTCATCAAAATATTTCTTAAATGTGTGCATTTATTAGATAGCATACACTTTAGTAGAAAAAAAATGTTGGCCTGCATTCTATGACACTATCTTCAAATCTGCCTCAATATTTGAAGAAATGGGAAAATATAAAAGGTATTAGATGTCTACTTTATGAAAGATGGCATCTTCTCCCTTTTATTCACCATTACAATATTAGTATTTAATATGGTTTGAAATGTAGGACTTACTCAATAAGTAAGGTGAATGACAGTTACTGAAATTGATGAGTTACAATGAGAAAATTGGCATTAAGAAGAAAAAGAATACCTAAGCCATCCTATATTTCTGTATGCTTATATTCTTTCTTCTGCCATCTTTAGCTCATCTCAGCTGCCAACTTTCCAAGAAGGCAAAAGAGCTATTTTATAAACTTGTGTTCAGCATACTTAAATTTATTTCAGAAGAAAATAACCACTGTTCATTATACTTAGTCTTCTTATTTAAGTATAATCATCTTGAAAGTCTAGCCCTAGTGTATGTGCATATCATTCTTATTGTGGACATCTACATATTCCCTAAGGACTCTCTCAATTATAGTATTGCACGCTTTTTCTGAAATACTGACTTGTTTTACAATACATGCACAAACCTAGTAGTGATTATATCTAACACAAACTTATACAATACACTGCCAAGGAATTTTAGATTTCCTTTCTGTAACATACTATTCTTCCACCTCCAAATTCATGGTAGGTATTTATTTATTTATGTAATTTTTATTGTTATTGTCTTAAAACACTTATCAAAGTAGAGCAGCTGTAGGATCTATATTATATCAATATTTGATAATGCTTCATGGACACTGAGTGATTTTTGTCTGCAGATAGAAGCACCTGGGGAAAAGAAATTCTGGATCAAAGTAGACTCATATAGTTCTCTAACAGAGTTAACAATAAAAGGGATATAAGAAGGCTGAAGAAAGACTGTTCTCAACTCAGCAGTTCTAAAATATGACAGTCGTTCCAGGTGGAAATTGTAAATCTTACTGATACCATTAGGATTTATCAGGTAGTAAATTATGCTAGATTAAAAAAAATGGACCAGTTAGTTATGCATTCAAAAATAAATTACTGTTGCATAGTAATTTATGGTTTAAATACAACAAAGTTTATTTATTTGATATTCCAAACGTTCTGCTTTATAGATATTTAATTTCTTTGTAGTTTTTTCTGCATTGTTTTTATGTACAATGGCATTATAAATAATTCTGTAGAGATCTACTTGTAAACATTACTTCTTATGATGTGTACTTAATAACTGGGATATAGATCATATGTGCTATATATTCAATATATTATATATATGTAGGTCTATAGATATATGTCTTTATGTATTTATGTGTTCTCAATTTTCCCAGAGTACAGAAAACAATATGAATGATTCATAAAAATATAATATTTTTATGTAAGAAAGCAAATAATGGAATAATATACTCAAATTTTTAACACAAGGACTTATAGAAAGGAAAACAGAGAAATATATTATTTACAAATGTACACAGGAATTTGAAGTATTTTGAAAGGCTTGAGAATTATAAAATGAAATTCCCAATGGTGGAAAAAGGTAGATTGCACTGTAAAGGTAATGACAAAGTTGTATTTTTTTTAAGATTAGATGTGCAAATCAGTAATATTTAGATTAGGTGTTTAAATCAGTAGTATTTATTTTATTATGTTCTATAGTAAGTACATGGTATGTATGCATGAGTGTTATTTAAAAAGTAGTCTGTTACAAAGTGTTAATGAACAGAATACATAGAAACAGATTCTCTGAGTTAAGATACAGATTACTTGCACTGTTCATAGTGTTCAACCAGAGAAACTGGATGAATGTATAAAATAAGTTTAGAAATATTAATGTATATAAAATGACAAGTTAATAAAGTTTGAAGAGTTATAATGACCATAGTATAGGTATATGTTTTAATGATACATAAAGCATGTCTTGTGCATACTTTTGAACAACAAAGAATCTATTTTGACTATAGAAACAAAGCAGAAAGTCCTGTTGAAACTACGTTAACTGTGGCCTACAGAAAGAAGAATAAAGTACTTAAAAAAATAAATGCATATTAAGATATACCACAGAAAGGATGTGAGTGCGGTCTGGCTGCGACACCTGTCACCTCATTGATCGCCAGGGTTGATTCTGCTGATCTGGTTGGCTAAGTGGGTGTCCCCTTCCTCCCTCACCGCTCCCTGTGAGTTCCTTCCGAAGGACGGCCTTCCCTGAATAGAGACGGACAGTTCTTCCATTAAGGGTATACGAGTTAGGTGCGCTCCCTTGCTAGAACCTCCAAACAAGCTCTCAAGATTTTCCACAGAAAATAAGCTACTCCAGAGTTGCCAAAAATATCATGAGATACATCCTAAGACTCCAACTGGACATCAGTGTACTCGACAATGTGGCCAGCATTGGGAATAAGGATGCTGAAGAGGGAGCTGAAACAAAATCTCTGAGGAAGTGTCCATATACGATGAAATGAATGGTATTCAAAGGAAAATCTAAACAATGGGGATCAAAGCTACAGGTAATATCAGCTATGATGGATAGGGAGATAAAAGAAATATCTGAAATCTGAGATTTTTGTGATTTTATGGATACAAATATATGTGCTGACTACCTGAGGAAGGATGCTTAAGTATTACTGAATCCAAATAGAAAAACAAAACAAAACAAAAACAAAAGCAAAACCATGTTGGCAAACATACATATGATATTCCTTATATTTGTAGGTTACATTTTAAAGAGCATGTGGATTTAAATCTATATCTTTTAACATGTTTTAAATAAAGACTAGCAATTTATTGTTTACATACTTTCTCGCATAAGTGAAAACTTTATGAGTATATAGAATGTCTTTGTGTTTATTCTGCCTACACTGCAGGTCTAGTACATTGCCGAGCACATATCTTATGCTTTCATAAGAGTTAACTGATGTGCTTTGAATTCTAGGTAAAGGAATAAAGGAAGGAATAAAAATTAAAACTGAAAAGTATGAGCCTTGTGGTTTTCTAAAAAATAAAGTTTCAAAGAAGAGAATGGGGTGTGAATAGAATAAATTATTGACCAAGTAAGGGAAAAAAAATAAATTAAAATGAAATGAAAATAAAAACCAAAATGTGTATATTACACTTTTTCTAGAAAATATCTCATCCTAGAATTATCCTACTACTTTATATGGTCTCTAAAGTGAACTAATGCAAAATTCATATATATTAACATTTTATATAAAAATTGTCCTATTTGATCTCAAAATGTTTGATAATAATTTTCTGCAAAATCCCATTTATTCTGTTAACTACTACTTTTATAATATACTGAATTAAAGATTCCCTTCAAATATTTTATATAAAGCAGTATTTGCATGAGAAAGTACAATATGTGGTAAAATAGGTTATACGTGTATTA
Source organism: Uropsilus gracilis (assembly GCA_004024945.1). NCBI lineage: Eukaryota > Metazoa > Chordata > Mammalia > Eulipotyphla > Talpidae > Uropsilus > Uropsilus gracilis. The sequence continues at coordinate 2,873 of PVHY01013469.1, read as the reverse complement.
TTACAATATTTGATCTTAAGATTATTCTTATATAAAATTTCAAAATTATTCATGTATAAAGATTTTAGAAAATATCTAGCTGTTTTAACAGTGATGCTGACTTGTTCTGCAACAATGTACTGTAGAAAATATTAATGTGGAATTTTTAAATGAACATAAAATATGAAAATGGTTGTATTTAATTTTCTGCATGAGTGAAAAGTTTTGACCAAGGAGATATTCAAATTATTCACTTAAACTTTGTTTATATGTAAATTGATTTGAATTTTATGCTAAATTTAAAATAAGGTCCTACATAAGAAAGTTAAATGGAGTTTTATGCTATAGTATTGTATACACTGACATGTATGATTTATTGCAGTGGCAAATACTGAATGTAATTTTCAATATCAGGTATATGATAATTTATTGACCAATTTACAGGTTAATTAAATTATTATTGTCATGATAGTTACAGCATCGTGAATAAATTATTTCTTCATGTGGGCATTAAATGGGAGGCAGTGAGGTACTCTTAAATGTTTTTAAAATTTTAAGTAATTTTTGAAATGACATTCCATTATAACATAAGTTTCAGATATGCATTAGTGAAAAACAACTTGTGTTTATTACACTATTTCTAGATAATATCTCATGCTGAAATTATCCTACTGATATTTTGTGGTCACTATTTCTAAATGCAAACATTTTCTATGATACAATACTTGACTAATATATATTTATTGCATTGATATTTCACTTTATAAAGCTGATTTTTATTATATCAAAAGATTTTTAGATACTTCATGTACAAAATAAATATTTAAGGGTAGAATTCCTCTACTATTTAGCTGCTATGTAAATAATAATACTATCCTATTGTCTTTATTTTGTACATTATGTATCTTTATTAAATAATTCTGTTGTCATTCTTTCATATGTTTCTAAAAGAAATCCATGTGCCTCTCTCTATAAAAATACATACATAAATAAATACCCCAAGTGACTCTATCACTTTGCAGAAGAACATGGTAACAGTAGGTTCAGTTTATAGAAAAGATAAAAACAGCCTCTGCACTGGAAATTGCCATACAACCGATAAGGTTTTTCACTCAACATTTTTATTGTTCTACTTCAGTGGAAAAAAATGAGAATTACTGACAACGAATGAAATTTTCCAGGTTTTAGAGTTCTTATTGTTTTCCCTGAGTTTTAATAACTATAAAATTACAAACTCTATCCAAAAGAAAGTAAAGGTAAGGAAAAATAAAAGTGAGACTCTCCATATTGGGTTGGAGAAAATATACAGTTTTAAAACTGATGCATAAATAAAAATCAAATGTTTATAGATTTTAGCTTTTTTTTTGCATCTTTTAGCATTCATTTATTTTTTTTCTTTATTTATATATAAATTTCACAACTTTGTAATCTCAAGGGTTTGCCCCCCTCTCCCTCCCCTTCGCGCCCCCCCCCCTTTCCCTCCTGTTCATAGTTGTGCACTTCATTTTGGGGCTTAGCTTGTTTTGACTTTCCTCAAGGCTTTTATTTATTTATTTATTTATTTATTTATTTATTTATTTATTTATTTATTTATTCATTCATTCATTCATTCATTCATTCATTCATTCATTTATTTATTTATTTATTTATTTATTTTTCACTATATCCCATACATTAGTGAAACCATTTGGTTTCTGCCTTTTTCTTTATGGCTTGTTTCTGCTAATATGATTTCTTCTAAATGCATCCATGTTGTTATGAAGTTGTCAAATTTGTCATTTTTAATTGATGAGTAATATTCCATCATGTATATATACCACATTTTTTTCATCCAGCCCTCTGTTTTGGGGCATTTAGGTTTCCATGACCTTGCAATTATAAATTGTGCTGCAGTAAACATCTGGTGCAGGTGTCATTTTGTACCCACATTGAGGTCTCTTTTGATTAGATTCCCTGAAGAGCAATTGCTGGGTCAAATGGTTGTTCCATTTTCATTAGCTTGAGGGTCCTCCACACCCCTTTCCATAGTGTTTGAACTAGTTTACATTGCCACCAGCAGTGTAGTAGTGTTCCTTTCTCTCCACATCCTCGCCAGCAATTTGTGTTGCCTGTTCTTTGGATGTGGGCCATTCTTACTGGTGTAAGGTGGTATCTCATTGTGGTTTTGATTTGCATTTCCCTTATTACTAGCAATGTTGAGCCGTTTTTCATGTGCCTGTTGGCCATATGTATTTCCTCTTTGGAGAAGTGTCTTTTTAGTTCTTCTCCCCGTTTTTTGATTGGGCTTTTTGTTTTGCTTTTGTTTAGTTGTGTGAGTTCCTTGCGGATCTTCGTTATTAAACCCTTATCACTCATGTGGAGAGCAAAGATTTTTTCCCATTAGGTTGGACATCTTTTAGTTTTTTCTGTTGTCTCTTTTGCTGGACAGAAGCTTTTCAGTTTGATGTAGTCCATCTGTTTATGTTTTCCTTCATTTTTTTTGCCATCTGTGGATGTTTCCAGAAATGGATTTCTGAACTGTAGTTCATGGAGTGTTTTGCCCAAGTTTTCCTCTATGTATGCTATGGTTTCAGGTCTGATCTCTAAGTCTCTTAACCATTTTGAGTTGATTTTTGTACATGGATTAAGGGAGTTTTCTTGGTCCGTATTTTTGCATGTCTTAGTCCAATTTTCCCAGCACCATCTATTGAAGATCCTATCTTTGTTCCAAGGTAGCTTTTTCACACCTTTGTCAAAAATTAGTTGACTATATATGTGTGGTTTTATTTCAGGACTCTCAATTCTGTTCCATTGGTCTGATTGTCTGTTTTTGTACCAATACCAAGCTGTTTTAAGTATTATGGCTTTGTAGTATAGTTTGAAGTTTGGAATTGTGATACCTCCATTTTCTTTTT